>VRMD01001906.1:0-15035 GCA_009872375.1 Sminthurides bifidus | reverse complement strand
ATTTCCATTTCGATAGTGTTGACTGATAGGGTTGAGATCAGACATCGATATTTTGTACTTGATTTCATGTTTCAGGAATGAGTCCAGTAGTTTTGAAGCCATGCATCAAAGTCTGTGTAATTAAAAGAAATGGTTCGAGCTCTTTGAAGGAAAACAAAGCTCTCAGACATTCCCCAGGACAGGATAATATTTTGTATTAATGTGGCTCCGACTGTACTATATTTTGACATGGACTCGTTTAAAACTACAGAAAGAGTACTACTAAGAAAGAGTACTTTCTTCTGACATTGAGTCTCAGCTTTTACCCAATTCCCACAGTCGTGCTGATTTAGGTCCTCTGGAATCGAAATTGAAATGTCATTGATGCCGCCTTTAATGACGCCTTTTCCATGCATTTAACGACAGAAGAGGTGGTGTGAGGTGTCTAACTGTTGAGGATACAAAGGTTGAGCGTCAGTGCAGTGGTCCTACTGGTACATATTTTATTTTATTTCATATTTAACCAGAAGCTGCCACGTGCCAATGCAATACCGCAATGCAGGTTTCGAAATTATTAACATTCGCGTAAATGACAGACTGATTCCGCGATCCAATGTACTCATCCTGTCCTATGAGAGTAAGCATTAAGTCATGTGTAGCAACGTCATGTGTTGTTAAGTACCAAAATTTGATCTCCTAAGTTGACTGCATGAATTACTTATCTCATGAGCTGGCAGTGATACTTTTAAGTGCTTATGTTGTGCCCACCGGAAATTTTTCCGAGTAAAAAATGAAATTCGGGTAGCAGTCAGTTTGTAGTGATTGACAGGTGTGCTTTATGTAGTAAGGCACTACCATGGACTTCATTTTCTACCTGATTTGATATTACATCTGCATTTAAGGAATGCCTTTTACAGTCGTCGAAAGGATTAGTAACAATAGTATACCATCTTTTCACGTTTCACTAGTCTTTGAGAAGTAGCTGAATGACCGTTAAAGCAGGTTCAGCCTTAGTAATAGGGCAGAGAGTCTTTTAAAATTGAAGCATCAGCTATATACGGGCATTTAGCTAGAGGATCTGACTTGGTCACAAAATGGCTAAATGGGAAAAGAACGCCTTTGATAGATCTGATGCGCCCGTTCTCGATACGTTGTTATCATACTGTAAACGAGGTTACTTGATGGGTGGAATAGTCTTCATCAATCCATTTACTTGGAACAGAAGTAAGAACGAGCCTTACTGCGGTGAATTCGGATTGACCCGACTCTTAATATGGAGAACCCAACTGATACTGTGTTTCGTAAACTGGATTTACGTTTTCTACAAATTTTTGGAAACTCAATTTGATCCGGAGGCAGTGCTAGAAATGAAGGTTTATTCCTACTTTACCCTCGTGTACAACTCCATCTCGCCTACTTGCAACCTGTTCATGGCTTTGAAAGTTGACGATTTGAGAACAGGGACTAGGCTATGCATTGAGCTCATCAAGTATTTGAGAAGTACGTACTACCTTAAGCTCATTGTTTTGTAACGACTGCTAATGATCTGTAGCTTCAGGTTTAACGTGGTCTACTGCAAGAAGTAACCATGGTTACAAATCTATTACAGAGCAAGATCTCGACTTGAAAAGCATAGGATCACTACGTCAAGGCGTTTGGTTTTTCCGCTCCGTTTTCTACACTTTCAATAGTGTGAGTCTTCTCATGGGCATTCAAAATTTCCTAATGCCCGAGTCTCCAGAATTCATGTCGTCTTCCTTTCTGGATGAAAATGCCACCACTTTGGAAATAATCCCCTTTGTGGCCTATACCTTGTATCAGGAATACCATTTTAACAGCACCTGCTTCGTGTTTGTGTTCGGCCAAGGTATCATCGTCTTCACCTCTACTATTGCGTTTATGCACATGAGGTAAGCTCGTACAAATCACCTGCTGTTTTGAAATTTAAGATCTTGCATGGGCCCTTTTATAGGTATGGGAGTAATCCCTAACAATTTTCTTACGTGATGAACGATGCATTTCTGGCACTGAATGCTTTCAATGTTTGGGTCACAGTCTGAAGGAATTTCGGCACATAATATCTGGGAATCATAAACTTAATTGCTGGTATGCTCAAACTGAAATCAAATGCATTGAACTGTTTCACAGGCAACTTTTGGCTCAAAAACGAATATCAAGCGAAGAGGATTTCGTAAACTTTATCATCTTGTACAGAAAAGTGCAATTCGTTATACACTACGTGGATGAATCCATCAACTCAGCGCTGCTTATCAACATCTCCGTTATTTCCTTCATGACAGCCTTTGCCACAGTCGGTTGTATTCGTTTAGACGGCTCTGTACTAGTCCCTTTGTTGGTTATTGCTGTATCGGCTTTTGCCTTCATTTTCGGCACTGTGGCTGCAATGGCGAATTGCGGTCATGCAAATTCGACTAAAATGCTATCGTTATTGGAGCAAAGTCTACCTGGCATTGTAGCTCGGCATCAAAATAGGAAGATGGTTCGACTCTATTTTCGGTCTGTGACAGCGTGTAAAATGCGATACGGTTCGTTTTCTGTCATAGACCGGCCGTTTATCTTGAACTGTGTTGATAACATTGCCAATTGGACTATCAGCATTCTAGTCGTCTAGGAGTTACGAATTGCAAAGTTTGTTCTTTACTGTATTTGTGATGAGGGCGATGTAATTCAATGAATGTTGAAACATGTTACTGTGCAACAGTTAATGTAAAAGAATAATTGCTGGAAATTTTCTCACAACTGTTTTATTTGACTATTCATTGATGAACGCACGTCCCGTTGTTAAATGACAGCTTTGTTTCTATTTCTCAATAATTTACAAATGTCATTTACCAAGTTTAGCTATTAGATTATATGCATTAACGTTAGCAAGTCAAGAATTAATGATGTGAAAAACTACTATGACAATGCTCCTTTTAAGTTTTCACTTGAGGAGGCTTTCGAGATTGGGATATTGTGAGGGACGGTCTTGGAGCAAGGGTACTTGTCTTAAAGTCAGAACCAGGGATTTGGTCTTCGTTAAGCTGTTGCTGATGAGACGGTGACCGTGCCGTTGTGTGACCGTACTTCTCTTTGAGGGACTTGATGACTTTTAGGGTCTCTCTCAGCTTGCAGGTCATGTCGTCTTTACAGTGCTTACTATTGATGGCGCTGAAATACATGTAGGATCAAAATTAAAGTATAACTGAACACTTTTCAGGACTTTTTTTAAAGTTTTGCATGAATTCAGGGAATACAATAAAAATTTAAAGAGTCGTGAAGGTAATTAGCTAATGGTAGTTTGTAATTTTGGACTTACCCGTACGCAGATTGAACTGATTTCCGGTCCATGCTCCATGAGAAGGTTACCTACGGTCCGTGCGGTGGTCACTGCAGTAGGTTGGTTCCTCATGGGCATCATCATCATGCCACCGCCCATCATCATCATCATCATCATCATTCCTCCCATCATTAGCAGGGGCAATAAGAGCGCTAGCAAAGATAGGCCGGCAGGAAGTAACAACGCTTTTAGCAATAGGGGCAACAGGGCCACTTTGGCCACCAGAAGAAGTAGTAATGGTAGGAGCCATAAGAGCAGCGAGTGGTCCCACCCAGGCGACATGTAGTGACCTTGGTATGCAGCTGCGCTGTAAGAGGTCTCGTGACCTCCGGCAGGAAGGTGGTAATGGTAATATGACCCCGCACTTTGAGGTGTGCCTGGTGGTACTAGAATTGGCAATATAAATTTTAAAACAAACCTGTGCCTGTAACTAAACACTTGTCTGAGGTGCATCTTAAACAAATAAAATTTGGTGTTGTTGTCCTCTCTCTGACAGTGATTAGTTGAACAAGTTCTTCGTAAAACTATTTTGTTAAAAAATCTCGCATGGTTCTTGGATAACGTGAATCTTGAACGCGATTAACTTACGATGGATGGACGACTTAGCTTGGCCCGGGTCATGAGATGCGAGCACAGATCCAGCACAGAAAGCGATAAAAATCAGGAGCTTTGACATTTTCACTTTTATTTTTTTGTCACACTTGCGAATTCCACTAACCTGAAAACTGAAAAAGTTGGCACTCGACCGAACCCCGGTGAATCAAAATTGCAAATGTACATAACTGAAACGAAATGTCCTGTTTTAACACTTCTCTATTAAAGATATCTTCTCTTAACAACTTCTGCATTGACTTTTCCCCTCGTTCCTCACGGATGACTGGCGGGGCTTTGTCAGCACCATGGTGAACCACCTATGATGGGACGCAAGAGCCGCTTCCTGTCCCTCAGCCAAAACCTCGGGTACATCCATTTTGTATTTTAAGACTCCAATGATTCTCTTTAGGATCCAAGTCAATATGCTGTTTGATGGTGTGCTTGAAACTTGAAATTCGGATCAAATCAGCTTACAATCATTTGATTCAGGTAATGTATGCATGCGTATGAATTGGAGGATCCTCTTAACGATTTCCGACCTTTAATTCTTCAGGATGTAGTGACTCATTTAGATGCTTTGCTGATCAAGAAAACAAAGATAAGGCCGAAATCACGAATTTAGCTTATTCGATCAGGTGCCCCGACCTAGAAATAGATTCCTGGTGATGACGATGATCGTCCGTTGTTATTGTCAATCATAGCTGATGGGCTCTTACTTAGGGATGAGAAGGTTGTCTTAATTAGCTGATCAACCTGTTCGTGCCAGCCGACAAACTCAAGAATCAACACTGGTTATTTCATTGAATTCAACAAATCGTGTCTTATCTCTCGAATACGGACATTGTCATCCAAATCAAATATCTGATTTCAGTAAACTGATACACGAAGTGTCAGTCAAGCGGAACAAGTGAAGATGAACGACGGAGAGAAAACTTTCCGCACATTAAAAAGCAAATCTACTCAACAATGATTCAAAGGGATCTCCTATCCTAGGTAGCCAGCAAGCCGTAGTCGTTCGTCATTTTCTTAAAGCGTTCGATCAAGAGACTCATTTCTTTTCAACTTTCAGCCTGTTTTTCAAAGACCAGTGCTAGGCTGGCAATCTGAATTCAGTTCCACATAACGACATGTCATGACTTTGCGCCAGGTTATTCTTCCTAACTGGGATACCTAACCTTACTAAAGTAGCTCCATAAAAGTAAAAGTTGCTGCATAGCAAATACGAGTATATTGACGGTCACAATATAAAAATTGCAACCTCAAACGCAAATCAGATGTGTCCAGTTCAAAGTATCGCGTCATTGACTGCAAAAACATTTCCCTAGGATCGCTTCAGTTTGACATATGATATTACACAACTGCTTGCGTAAAATTTAGGATGGTGGTGTGATGATACGAGTGGTGGAAACAAATAAAAAAATAGCAGATGACGACGAGGGGTCAATCGGTGATAACCCTTAAAATTTCGCAATCAGTAACGAACCACGTGAGTGACGCTCCTACGAGGACACGTTTTCATCCAGAAGAAAAAGAATCTCATAAGAAGACACACTAATACGCAGTTTGATTTTGCCTTACGAGCCTTAGTTGTTATTGGCATGCATCGCTGATGTCATAACGGTTTCTACTGTATACATGACCGGGTTGACGATGATGGTCATTTTTTCCGATCTAGGGCGTTAGATTATGTCATTAAAACGGACGTTATAACGGAATGTACTCGCACCCCTGTTGGTATAGCCATTCACGTTCCTAATGTTACCGTATTAGTACGCATTAAAAATATCATGCTTTTGTTTGAAAAGGATTTTGGTAATCTCAGTCTTATAATAGTCTCGTTCTGGGGATTTCTGAAGATTGAGTTGAATATTGTGTAGTAGGTACCCATAAAATCTCCGTGTAGTTCTAACAACAAGATTTATGAATTTTAGCTTCGCATGAGTTTCAAGATGATTTTAGAGGTCAATATTTAAATGAAGTAGCACCGTACTTTACAATGCTTTGGTTCTGGAGAAATGAAAAAGAGTAGCAACCATGTAGGACTGGAGATAAGAGCTGAAATCTAGATTACGTATATGTTGACCGAGATGGAGTCAAGGTTTCTGTAAATACGAAGATTGTGATTTGAAGCAAGGAGGGATTTCATTTTCAGGCTCGTATCTTGACTAAGAAGCTTACTCATGATTTCGCGTCAACTGGTCCATTTACAAGTAATGAATGCAACGAATCTAACAACGATTGTACGTTTACTGTTTGCCATTGAATGAATAGTACGGTGATAGATTTTGTACAGTGAAGATGTTGAGCCAAGTGCGCGTGACTTGCGGGCTACTCCGCGTAGCTAAGAATCAGAGCAATTAGAATTCTGTGGGTGAATAGAGGCATTGCAACATGTGGAATTTTACACAAGGAGTATCCGCTGATTCCCAAGCGGGCGGAATTCGCGTCAAGGCATATCGGTCCGAGGCAGAAGGATCGGGACTTTATGCTCGAGACCATAGGATTTCGGGTAAGAAGCTAGGCGTAAATGGCGAATTGATGGATTGAATTTGCGAATGCTTTGTCTGAGGGCTGTGGTTGAGGATTGAGCAAAATTGGGGGCAATGAAAAGGTGGATGTGAAAATGGAAGTAGGAAACCTGGGTCTTCATGAGTTGTAAGCATGATGAGTTCAATGAAATGTAAATTATGTTGCAGAACCTGGAGGAAATGATTGAAAAGGCAGTGCCTGAAAAAATTCGGTTTAATCGCGAAATGGATCTGGAACCGAGTTATGGTATGTTGACCTGATGATTTCAGATTCGTGTTTACACTTACTAGTTTTCCCGTTGCATGATGACCGGAAGAAGAACAAGAGACCGAAGAGATGGAGAGACTAATGTTGAAGATTACATGTAATTTTAACGATATTACGTAAGAGGTAACGAGCTAATGAAAATGCTTGAACTTTGTGTTTTAGATGAGCATGAACTCATTACAAAAATCCGCTCAATCGCTGAGAAAAACAAAATTTGGAGAAGTTTCATCGGCATGGGTTACCATAACTGCGTTGTTCCTCATCCCATTTTGAGAAATATGTTTGAAAATCCTGGGTGGTAAGTAAAGGAACATTACGACTTTTCAATAATGAAATTCATTCGAGATCCTGTCTCCAAGGCAACGTAATGTCAAATTCTTTAGGACCACTCAATATACTCCCTACCAGCCTGAAATAGCACAGGGTAGGCTTGAAGGGCTTGCTTAACTACCAAACAATGGTGATTGACATGACGGGTCTTCCCGTGGCTAACGCATCTTTGCTGGACGAAGGTACGGCGGCTGCTGAGGCTATGACTTTGTGTGCGAGGTAAGCATGTTACAATCTTATCATTGCGTTAAAAAATTGAAATGAAATCATGAAGTTTATGCCGTAAAAAACAAATTTTTCAGACAGAACAAGAGGAAAAAGATCCTGATTTCTAACAAAGTACACCCTCAAACCATCAGTGTGGTAGAAACTCGAGTTCTTCCGCTGGGAATGGAACTTGAAGTGGTAGACATAATGAGCGCAGATTTTTCAAAAAAGGACATTTCCGGGTTTTTGTTCCAATATCCCGATACTAATGGCAATATCCTCGATTTTAGTCAACTTGTCAAGGATGCCCACCAACATGGCGTGAGTCAAAACTAGGAACAATAGGATTCATAGAAACGATGGATCACTGTGTACAAATGACCTAATGGGATTTACTAAATGACAGAATTTTCTTTTGTTTCCATGATACGGTAGACACTCGCCGTCTGTGCCACAGACCTGCTTGCCCTAACAATTTTGAAACCACCAGGGGAATTCGACGTTGATGTTGCAGTTGGTACAAGCCAACGTTTAGGCGTACCTTTTGGGCTACGGTGGCCCCCATGCTGGTTTCCTAGCCTGTCGTGAGTCCCTTACGAGAATGATTCCAGGAAGGATGGTTGGTGTCACCAGGTAAGTTTTTCTGTTGATTCAATCTAAACTGGCTCATATAAACATTTCGAATGTGTCAAAATGAAGGCTTACCTGAACCGGAAGGAGTACCGTACGTCTGAAAGCGGGGATTGGCCACAAATAACTCCGTGACATTGCTTTAATGCTTTGTTTTTGTAGAGACGCTGGTGGAAAGGATGCTTACAGATTAGCACTTCAAACAAGAGAACAGCACATTCGTCGTGACAAGGCAACAAGTAATATTTGCACGGCCCAAGCATTGCTAGCGAATATGTCAGCTATGTACGCTGTTTACCACGGACCTCACGGGCTTCGTAAAATTGCCGAACGGGCCCACATTGCCACCCTGGTGTTGGCCAAAGCTTTGCGCGATGCTGGTAATGTGATCGAAAACGAAATCTTCTTTGACACGATCCGTGTCACTCCTACCATGGCTCAGAGTGAGATCAAACATTATGCGAATCAGAAGGAGATTTAATTTGAGATACAATCCTGATGGAACGGTGAGTTTTCATTGTGACGAAATACTCATCAATTAGTTGACGGATATGCTTCTATGTTTGAGGATTTTACCATTGAGTCTTTCACCTTGTGTCAACTGACTGACATGCTTAATTTGTGAATAGGTAAATATTGCTTTGGATGAAACCGTAAATGAAGGTGATATAGATGATTTGTTGTGGATCTTCAGAATCAAGAACAGCGTAGACAAGGTGAGTTAACTAAGACTTTTCAGTTAAAAGGTATGGGGTGAAGGAGAATACCGAGGTAATGAACCGAGGTTGATTTGAAACTTTGATTGAACCTCTGTATGCAGATGAGCAAAACAATTCAGGACGGGTCAAAACTTGAAGGCAGTATTCTAAATTCAAAATTTAGTCGCACTTCTGCTTATTTAACTCATCCGATATTCAATACCCACCATTCGGAAACTAGGATAGTTCGGTACATGAAAACGTTGGAAAATAAGGATATTTCCCTAGTGCATTCGATGATTCCTTTGGTGAGTTATTGTCCATTGATAAATAAAAATATGCGAAAACATCCAATTTAACTCTGTACTTGTGGCTAACAAAGTTTCCATTATCTTTGAATTGGGTTTGAAGGGCTCATGCACTATTGAAATTGAACAGTACCACGGAAATGATGCCATGCAGTTTCAGACACTTCACAGACATTCACCCCTTCGTTCCGTTGGACCAAGCCTTGGGTTACCGAGAGCTGTTCGAACAGTTGGAACGAGACTTGTGTGAAATCACTGGCTATGACAAAATATCCTTCCAGCCCAATAGGTAATTCATCCTTGTTTTATGAAACTGACATGAAATCTGTCACAGTACAAGCTCAAACTTAATATTGTTGTCCCACAGCGGTGCTCAAGGAGAATACGCAGGCTTGAGAGCAATTACCAGCTACTTGGAAGCCAAAGGCGAAGGTCGTCGAAAAGTTTGCCTCATTCCCGTCTCTGCTCATGGTACAAACCCCGCTTCTGCTCAGATGGCAGGTATGCAAGTAGAGGTAATCAACGTGACAAAGGACGGCGCTATTGACATGAAACACTTGCAAGCAAAGATCGAAAAACATCGCAATGAACTAGCTTGTCTGATGATAACGTACCCTTCAACGAACGGTGTGTTCGAAGAAACGGTCGGGGAAATTTGTGACATGGTTCATGAGGCCGGAGGTATGGTGACCATACTGCATTTCTTGTCACCATAAAAGCATCACAGTAGTGAAGATGTATAAACAACCTGGACCACTAATTGGTTCTAGAATTATGATGCACTGCAGCTTTCACTTCTCTTTCAGGTCAAGTATACCTCGACGGGGCGAACATGAACGCTCAGGTGGGTCTCTGCCGCCCCGGTGATTATGGATCTGACGTGTCCCATTTAAACCTTCACAAGACTTTCTGCATACCCCATGGCGGTGGCGGTCCTGGCATGGGCCCAATCGGTGTCAAGGCTCACTTGGCCCCGTTCTTACCTTCTCATTCCTGTGGTGGATCCGTTGGCTTCAATGGGCAAGAGGTCCAAGTCCTTCGGAGTTGTAAGCGCAGCGCCTTGGGGCTCTTCGGCCATCCTACCCATTTCCTGGGCTTATATCAAGGCTAGTTTTGCTTCAATAAATTTTTCTTGGGAGCATAAAGATTCAAATTTGTTTTAAAATGACACTCTGAATGCAATTAAGACTGGAAATTTTGCGTGCAGATGATGGGAGCCAAAGGTCTGAAGCGTGCTACTCAGGTCGCTATCCTCAATGCCAACTACATGTCAAAACGCTTGGAACGCTTCTACAAAACGCTTCATAAAGGAACAAACGGTCTCGTAGCTCATGAGTTTATCATTGACGTGAAGGATTTGAAAAAGACTGCAAATATCGAACCANAGGAACAAACGGTCTCGTAGCTCATGAGTTTATCATTGACGTGAAGGATTTGAAAAAGACTGCAAATATCGAACCAGTGGATATTGCGAAGCGTCTTATGGACTACGGTTTCCATGCTCCCACAATGTCGTGGCCTGTTCCAGGCTCTTTGATGATTGAGCCGACCGAGTCAGAGGATAAGGGAGAAATGGACAGATTTTGTGATGCGCTTATTTGTAAGTTAATTCTGACCGGTTTGATGGTCAATTTGAAGCTAATTTCCATTTTTTTCAAAATGTTAAGTTGGTCAATGAAGCTGATAATTCTTTGCAGCAAACAGTATTCATTGAGTGATTCTTTCCTTTGCAGTTATTCGTCAAGAAATTGCTGAAATTGAATCAGGAAGAATGGACATTCGCGTCAACCCTCTCAAAATGGCTCCGCATACCCAAGCGACTGTCATGGCTGCCGACTGGAATCGACCTTATTCAAGGGAGGTCGCTGCTTTCCCTGCGGTAAAAGAACGGATAAAATAAACAATTACAGCAAGATCAGCAAAAGGCTCAAGTTATTACATACTTTGAAATTCATTTCTTACAGCCTTTTGTTCGACCCGATACCAAGATTTGGCCTACTGTTAACCGTATCGACGATATTTACGGAGATAAAAACTTAGTTTGCACCTGCCCGCCTTTGGAGTCTTACATCTCACCTGCAGATATGGAAGATGAAGCACCAGCCATCGCTCAGAAGAATTAATGTAATCAATTTTCATTCTTGTATGTTTTAAGTCCTTTTTAGAGCTGCGTTCCGTTCCACTATTTTCAATTCAAGGTTTTAAATTCACTTATTAATTGTCTCCTCGTACTTAAGTAAATAATGTACCTTAATTGAATTTGTATAAAAAGATCCTGCGTATTAGTTTTAAAATCGTTCATATATAATGATATTTCAGCGGTGTTGTTCCTCCAAGTAGCAAATTATCACAAATCAGAAATGATTTATTAGTCACACGTGAGTTGTCACAAAAACAGCGATTAGCGAAACTAAACATCAGGTGCAATTTGCAATTAATGCAAAATGCATTTAAAGATTCTTCGTTAGCTATAGCACCGGTCCAAAATTACTGTCTTAAAGCTAAAGATTGCAGGGATACAGTCGAAAATCTAACGAACTTCCCTAGTTCAGGCATGAAGAATCATTCCCAAGGTAAAAGTTGCGACAAATCCTTGTACAGATCTAGACTTTTTGGATTGGAGAGAGCGCTGAGATTCTTCACTGGGATGTTCTCTATTACGTTTCGCACAGCAATTTCCACCTTCTTACCGCTTATGGTGTACTGCAAACAAAATCATATTGGTACCAATTAAACTTGCAACTACCAGGATTGAAGTAGTGTCGTCATGGAAACAAAGAAAGCCATAAATCCATATGTATTGCACTCACTGGTATATCTTCAATTGGTAAGATAATCGCAGGTACGTGTCTAGGTGACAAGTGTTCTCTCACAGTCTTCTTAAGCTGAGTCACGAGTCTATTGTCGAATGTGGCACCAGGTGCAAGTTTCAGGAACAAAACTACTCGTTCGTCACTTCCGGTTCTGTTCTTCTGGCCAACACAGACACTGTCCACTACTTCCGGAAATTTTTCAACTGCGAGTAGAAAAACAGTACAGTTTCAAATGTTAAGGCCCATAAAGAAAATTATTAAGAGGAGATTTTTAAAAAAGGGCTTCTTTTTTGAACAGGCTCACCAATTTGATAAATTTCCGCACTTCCAAACCTAACACCATTTGGATTCAATGTAGCATCGCTCCTTCCTAGCATAACGATCCCTTTTGTACTTGGTTCGATTAGCATAAAGTCACCGTGGGCCCAAAGGCCCTTGAATTTCGCAAAGTAGGCTTTCTTATACAGTAGACCGTCATGGTCGTTGTAAAAGTTAGTCGGCATGCTAGGAAACGCTGATCGGACCACCAGCTCCCCAGGTAGCATTGACCACGCTTTGACCTGTTTCATCAGCGCAGTCAAGGTCACAGCCCAGGTGGAAGGATTGAATCTCCCCTCGGTAAACAGGCAGAACGGTGTTTTGGCCCATAAAGCAGCCAATAATGTCCGTACCGCCTGAAATTGGTGACATTACCTCAATACTCTTATGGATTTAATTCCCAATCGTCATAGATAACAGTTTCTTGGCCTTGGAACCTTACCTGCCACGGATCCCAAAACAACATCCTTTTTGACGTAATTGTAGACAAAATCAAAGGATTCTGGCTTCAAAGGAGATCCTGTTGATAGGACCATGCGGAGATTCGTATGGTTCTTGTTTAATTTTGCAAGCTTTGAAGGATTTGAGTCAGCTTTGAGAAAAATGTCCTCCTGAACTGCCAGCCATTTTGCACTGGTTCCGAAAATTGTGATGCCGATTTCGTCAATCATGTCCCATTAGCGCAGGAGAAGGGCTACCGTCATACAGAACTATGGAGCATCCAGTTGCGAGGGAGGAAATGAGCCAGTTGTACATCATCCAACCTGTCTGCATAATTAATCATGTTTAACTAAGTTTTCTGAAGTATAACTACAGAACTAGTAAAACTTGAAAACTAAAATAATTTTCACATGCAGGCGGAAAGTGCTTGTTTTTCTGGAAATAGGTCGACTTCGACCATGTGATGGCCATAAATGTTAATTAACTAACCGTGGTGTAGTAGAAAATTATGTCTTTGAATGTCAAACTGCTTTGCAGAACATGCTCCTCCAAGTGCTTGATCAGGGTGCCCTGAAAGATAAAGAAGATGTTTGTCCTGATTTTATCTTTCGTTTCTTGTGTGAATTTCAATACAATAGCAGCATTAGCACCGAGTCGTCACGGCACTTACCCCGACGGAGTGGACCATGCACTTGGGCTTCCCTGTTGTTCCGGAGGAATACATGATGAAAAGAGGGTGGTCAAAGGGTACTTGCTCGTAGTCAAGCTTCGCTTGGCTGAAAGGCCGTGTGAATTCTGTGGAAAGCACCCTGGAAATTACGAATGCTGATTTTGTAGTCAGACCAACAATCCCATTAAGTTTTCCACTATTAATAATTAATATTCAAAGCCTGTAAATGATAATATTTTATGATTACCAGTTATCACACATTCTGTTATCTTCTGCAAGGTCACTGGGAATGTCAACGAATGGAATAATAACAGTTTTACTGACGCTGGGAAGATTTTCAACGACTTGGTAAATCTTGGGAAGCATGGGGTGGAACTTGCCGTTGTAGAAAACAGCGTTAACGCTGATTACTACCTTGGGCTCTGTTTGCTGGAACCTTTCAACAATACCCTGGTAAGCCAAATTCGCTGATTTAGTGGTTTATCAATTAATGACCTCCTATTATAATTTGAAGGTACTAAAGAAGCATCATACCGTGACCCCATATTCAGGTGATGTACACGTCCAAGTGGCGCCCAGGGACGCAGTAGCCAGAACTGCCATCAGGGTCTTGTAAGGGAACACGTACAGGTACGAATTAAGAATAACAACCTTCTACATAGAAGTTGATCTGCTAAAATGCGTAGCTTTTCAATGGGTCTTACCTGGGGGCAATTCGGTAAGACACCGGCGACGACATCCCCGCTTTTGACCCCAACGCTTCGAAGCGCTGCTGCCCATGCACTGACCCATTGCCTTAATTCTTTGTATGTGATTTTCTCTACTTTGGGGTGTCCTTCACCTGAGAATTGTCAATGAATCATTTAATCAAGTGCTTACATTCTCATTCCCAATTAGTTTCCCGCGTCTTTTTGAGGCTTTCAAGCCCACACATCTGTTAATGTGTTAACACATTAGGAATCGGCAAAAGATGTGTACAACATTCCTTGGCCCTTTCTTCAGTACCCACCAAAGCATGATCCTCATCTTGAATTACGCACCTGATCTTTACACACCTCAAAACCTAATTTGCATAATTGCCTCTTCGATTTTGCAACACATGTTTCAAAAGAACCAACAGCGGTACACCAAAGCTTACTCACTCACCTTTGTAGTACACTGCGATGTCATTCTCATTCTTAAACTTTTCCAAAAGGTTCTCTGCATAATTCAACTTTGACCCTTGGAACCATCTTCGGAATCGCATCAATGCTTTGAGATTCGTCCACCACCTGTCGCCAGGGAGCGCTGTGTATGACGTCCGTAAACCGCCACACTTCCGCCCAAAAGTCAGCTCTGTATGCCACGGACCATTTGTGCAATTCGTGATAAGTTCCTGAATATGTTAGCAAATGTTTTACTTTACATGTAGCATGGATGATTTAACTCACATTTGCACTTCATCAGGCACTTTTTGCAAATCACGACCACTGGAAAATTCCAACTGAAACTTACCTAAATCCAGACCATATTTCTCATTCACCAAGATCCGAAATTTCTCGAGATTCTGTTCTGACAACGTCCTCCGATCAGGTGTCCAAAGCGCCTGGCCTTGGCCACAACCTCCATTGGCACTTGCAGGACCCATGACAATCTTCGTACCTGCCAGTTGGTCACCGGGTCACCTGATCCTACTAATGCAATCACCGGCTCGTCTGCGTGCTTCTGGCTGTTGCCAAACTTATTGGCAAGACTCAACCAAGTTTATCACGTTTTCACGATGCACTGCGAAAACACTAGCTTTTGCGCACTGCACTCCAGCCAAGAGTCCACGACAGAATGCAAAGATTACTAGCAACGTGTTGACTGAACCAAAAAGGCTTGGAAATGTTTACAGCATTCGCCCTACTCCCTCAGGTTTTCCACCCTCTC
>VRMD01001905.1:0-15035 GCA_009872375.1 Sminthurides bifidus | reverse complement strand
AAAATGCGGAATATTTCGAAATTTTTCTGCATATTTTCGTGCATAAATAGTTCTAAAAATGGAATATTTTGTTGCATATTTGGGCCGAAAAAACTGCATAAAAATCCGGGCTCTACTTATGACTACTTGTCAGCTGAGCAGGAGAATGTTCGGCCTACGATAGCTGCTAAGCGCAAGAGAAAACTTTCTAGCTCCGATAACGAAGAAGAGGTGATCAAAAGGAAAAAAACGGAGGATTTCAGCGGCCGCTTGACACGGCTTATGGAGTACGCGGCTGGAGAAACTTGCAGCGGATTTAAGTTGGACGAGTCGGAACTCCGCATAAAATCTGCTCGGAAAAACCGGCCAATGGCTAAGAACCGTCCACGTCTTAACTAATTTCAAGCTTTCATTTTTCTTATTCCACTTAGTTTCTCGGACTTTAATTATAAATTGAGCGAATGAGGGTGAATGTTTTAGTTATATGAATAAGTTTCTTACCTATTCTCTCTAGGTATTTCTTAGTTCTAGGTGTCTCTAGCTTGGTAGGTATAAAACCTCCAAAAAAATGAACTAGTTTATTAGTATTTCACACGCACTTGACCGGGAAGGATGGCACGGAAACGAGCAACTGACGAGACCACTGGGACAAAAGGGGCTGACAATAAATCTTACTTTGCGAAACACTTCGATTTTGTTGTCTCTTTCCAGTCGCAGCCACTGGCGGTGCAAAAAAAACTTAGTTAGTGGCATAGTTTCAAACGATTTACTTTTATCTTTATGTGAAGCGATTTAGAATTGCGGTAGCGAAATAATTCCAGTCTCTGAAAAAACTCTGTCAAAACTCAATACAAAAAATAAGAAGTGTTTGCAACAGTGTTGCGGTAGCGTTCAGGCTAGTGGGAGAAGACTTGTATCGAAGCATTTGCGGCGGGCCCGAAGAAGTAGAGCAACACAATATCGAGAAGCAGATGAAGGCTACGGCCGCCAACAAGCAATTTGGGATCGATGAGAAGCTGGTTTTATACCAACACCTGATGCGAGAATTTCACAACTAAGAGACTGAGAAGCGGAAAAAACGTGCCGACGGTCAACCCACGACTCGTGACTTTGCCCAAGTATTTTCTGCACTTCCGCATGAAACCAGCACACAGACCGATGCATCTGTACCTGCAGAGAATACGGTGCCTGCCGCCTCAACGACCGGCACACAAAGTGATGCAAAAAATACAAGGGATATAACCACAGAATTTGAAGGCTTGGAAGAAACTGAAGATCCTGAAACTGTTGTAATAAGACAACAAACTACAGCCCCACGGGCGGCCCCCCTCGCGCTTCCTCGTCGCAAGCAACTCGTCACGCGAGAAGGGGAAGGGGGCAGATGTGGCGATGGCGAAGCCATCGACCAGTCTGCAAGAAGGGCGGTTGCCTATTGGGTTGGGAATTCAGAAGCCTTAAGAAAAAAGGCACGGCAGAGTCTAATAGTCTCTTACGTGGTTGGGAATTGGAAAAAATTCCTTTTCGTGCAGCTTGTGTCCACGGCATCCAAGCAGGTTTCCATGAGTGAATTTACCCTCTGAACATGTACTCAACATGATTGTGGCCATCTGCTGCGCAGAGGAAAAATATTCCGACCAGGAAAATAAACTTGCTGCTTCAAGGGAGGCATGTATGCAGTGGCTACAAGCACCAAGGCTTCACCCCATGCGAGAAAATCTCCCATGCATTTAGTTCAAATGTTTCATCCCTGCTCTGCCATGAATTCGATGTGTACAGGCAGGCCTTCTCATGTAAAATTCCCCTGCAGGTTTCACCTTTGTAATGGAACGCAGTACTGTGTGTAGGTGCGTTTCCTATCCTTCCTCTGCTGAGGTAAACAGGCCCGCAGGCTAGCTGTCAAGCACTTTAGCATTACTCCCGTTTTTTCATGCGTAACTTTACTCGTACGTGTGCTCATCTTTGCCTCTGCTTGGCCTCTGTCATTCTGCTTGTTAATGATGCCTGCTTTTGCTGGAGCTTTGATTTGATCCGACCGGACAGGATAGTTTTCACACTTGTAAACACGCACTCAAGATGCGAAATGCGACCGGCCTCACTCAAGAATTTTGTTCCACTTGCTTGCTCGGTTTTGCAAAGATGTAAATGCTGATCGGGTTAATGAATCTAGTTTTTTATCACAACTCCCATTTGCACGTTAAGAAATTTTTCGCGGATGAGAGGCTGGATTAGCCGGTATAAATCCGCGGCGATTTCATAAACATCGGCGTGGTCAGGAATGTCAGAAAATTTTATTTGCCCGTTCTGTTCAAAGCAAGAGCCTACCTACGCTGAAATTGAGATCCATCTGCAAAAGTTCCACCAGAACCGATTCTTATTACCAGGTTCGTACAATCATTTCAGTTCTTTTCAATACTTGCGGTTTACTAGGTTTGAATCTGCCATCGCAAATTTATCGAAACTTATAAACTCGATTTGAGGGGAGACGAGAGTTATGGAGCTGATCCTCTTGTTTTTATCTCCACTATACACGATGAGCTTTGCTCGTTTCTGTCACGGCAAGTTGCTGACAAGCGTCACTTGAAGGTCATGCTAGTACTAGATTGTCAGATGCGTAAAATCTCTTCAGACTTGGTGATCCCCAGCGTGTATTTCTCTTCTTATTGCCACACACTCGCGGTGGAGGCTTTCACCTCGGCAATAGTAGCAGCATGTAGGGATAGGATCATGCTTAACATTGAGAACTTTCAAGAGTCTGGCTCCGACTTTTTTTTCTCCAGGGTGAATGCATTTTTTTGTAACATAGCCGTTTACAAGCCCAGGCGAGGGGGCAGTTTTATTAGCTTACCCAAGCAGATTCAGCGTAAGCATGCGGTTCTTAACATTAGAGACACGTCTCAGAATTTATGCTTTTACCTTTGCTGTCCGACTGCACTTTTTCCCATTAACAAGCGCTGCAGGACTAAAGTGAGCCCCTATCTTTGTCACTTGTGGAGCTACATTAAAATGGAAAATATGCCCATACCCATGAGTTTTGACTCTTTAGGTGAGTTCAGCAGCCAAAATGATTTGAGCTTAAATGTCTTAGGACTAGAGGCAGATCCTGAGACAGGAAAACACGAGGTTTTTCCCATTTATGCTTCTGATGGATTTCGCCCGGATGAGCGCAGAAATATTACCTTGCTTTATTTTGCTACTCCAACGAAGCAGCATTTCAGCCTTGTGACTTCGCTCTCTAGGTTACTGGGTTCAGGCGGGAGGAAGCGAGTATTACTGTAGCCGTTGTTTGTGTGGGTTTCCTACGCCAGGTGAGCGCTTAAAGCACTACGAGCTTTGTAAGTTAGGAGTCATTCAGCGGCTATAGTTTTTCCCACGGAAACGCATAGGGTTTCAAAATTATAGGGAACGAGTGCGTTCTCCCTTCTTCTTCGTGGCTGATGTGGAGACTATGGCAAAGCGTGTAGGTTCCTAAGTTCCCAGCCCTAGCACGTCTTTCACACAGCGAGTCACGCAGCATGACATTGTGTCGTTCTGCTATGCAATTTTTGATGCAGAGGGAAATGTGCTGAAGGTAAAAAAGTATTTTGGTGCAGATGCAGCGAGTAAGTTCTTTGAGCAGATTTTGCAGGATGCCAGTTTGTTGATACGGGAGCTGGTAAACTCTAAGCCCATGAGGCAACTCACAGATGAGGAAATGGCACGGTTTGAGAGCACAACTCATTGTGATTTTTGTCAGAAGTCATTTGATGAGAATGGCCCTACGGCGTTGAAGGTGAGAGACCATGCTCACAGAGGCAGTGACCAGGGCTTGAGAAATGTGCTATGTATCTCATGTAATAGAATAGCTAGCGTGAGAGAAGTGGATTGTTGGAATTGCTATTTCTTTAACATGCCCTTTGAGTGGGGCGTGCTTGCATCAGGTTTACCCAAGTATTCGGAAGTCAAGCATATTTGGAAAAGTCTCGAGAAGCCTGCTGCCGTGATTTTAGATGGATTCTTGCGAATAGTTGATGCGGCTTCGTTATTTGGCGGGTCATTAGATGCTGCGGTGGAAATGTTGAAGTTAGCTGATGATCCTGAGATCCATTTTAAGGCGCTTCGTCAAATTTACGGAGACAAGTTCAAGTTACTTTTGGGCAAGCTCAAGTATCCTTACGAGTAAATGGACAGTTGGGAAAAATATGAGGAAGAAAGCTTGCCTCCAATCTCTGCCTTTTACTCTAGCCTGAAAAACAGCAGCATAAGTGAAGAAGAGCATACTGAGCTTGAAGCTTTGTGGCACGCGTTTAAACTCAAGTCTCTTAAGGAGCTGACATTATTGTACAACACAAGTGACACGCTGCTTTTAGGCTGTTTAGTGTCTTATTTTGCTGGGTTAGTTTTCCGCGAGTTGAAACTAGACACTACTCAGTTTTTAACGCTACCTAGTATAGCTTTTTCTGGGGCATTGCTTCATGCTAGCGTTCGACATCAGTTAATCAGCTGCTGTGACCAGTTCATGCTTTGTAATTTAGCCAAGAGAGGAGGGTATGCCGCCATTCAGAGTGTGAGATTTTGGGAAGCTAATAACCAGTATTTACCTGATTTTGATCCATCGAAACCCATCTCGTACATGTTTCAAGTTGATCAGAATCAAATTTATGGCACAGTTCAAATGACGCGTTCTTTTGCCGTTGGATCTTACAAATAGCTGAGTGAGGATGAGCTGATCTCTTGTCAGTCATTCATGAGGTGGATTTCCAGTATTTTGATTTTGTATCCCGAAGAATTACGCTCGCAACACAATCATCAGCAGCTACCACTAGTTGCAGGGAGACTACAGAAATGCATGAGCTTAGTGAATATCAGAAAGAGCTTCTATCCAAGCTGCCATAAGCGCCTAAAAAATTATCACCGTCCTTGGCAGCCTCATTTAGACCCAAGAAAAACTACGTGTGCATGGGCATTAATTTCAAGTACTACTTGAGCAAAGAAATTAAACTCGTGGCTGTGCATCGAGGCTTTGCTTTTAGGCAGAGTCCTTGGATAAAAAACTACATGGAGCTGTGCACGAGTTTACGCCGCGCTTCAACTAATAAGCTGAGGCAAACAGTGTTCAAAAATTTCATGAACGCTACTTTCGGCAAATTTCTAACAAACATTCAGGATTTTAAGACTATGAAGGCTGTAAGCACGGAAAGTGAAGCTCTGAAGTCAGCTTCGCATCCTAATTTCCACTCATTTAAAATTCTCCGCCCAGACTTGGTTCTCATTTCTCAGAAGGCTAGTATTTGCAAAGTGGACAAGTTGACATTAATCGGCGTGCAGATTTTAGAGTACAGCAAGTTGGAGCTGCTCAAGTTTTACCATGACATAATTCATCCAGCGTTTAAGGACACTATTTCCATAGAAGCAATCGACACAGATGGCTTAACCTTGGTATCTACTAATTCCAGTGTGAATTTGAAAGTGTGGATGCAGGAGCGGCCAGAGATTTTTGATTGCACTAACTCTAAAGCGCCAGGCTTGTGGAAGGTGGAATTTGAGGATAATCTAATAAAAGCTTACGTTGGTCTGAGGGCAAAGGCATACAGTTTTGAGCTGGCGAATAAGCAAGTGCACAATCGTTTGAAAGGTATTAGCAAATTGGTGACGGGGAACGAAATTACTTTTGATGATTACAAAGCTGCCCTGTTTGACAGCAAGCTATTTCATCACCAGCAGCGCTCTCTCCGCAACGTGGACGCAAGTTTTATGAAATTCTCCAGTCCAAGAAAAGCCTGTTCCCGTTTGATGCCAAGCGAAAGCTCTTGTCACCTTTTGAATCTGAACCTATTTCATGATGGAGCCCGTATCAAGTCTCAGCTCCCATGTATTTAATCACAGCTGCAAGGTTTTGAATTCGGGTAACTCAGCTAGCGGCAAATCCTCTTTGGTTAATCGCATAATCAGGGACCGAGACTTGTTCTAAGCGCATTTACTGGTATTAAACATCACTTGATGATGTCCTAGTAGCTTTGAAACAGGAAGTGCCATGTCTAGAATTGTTTCAAAGACCCTAGTTTGAATTCGAGGAGGATAGACGCGAGCCTATCTTAGTGATTTACGACGACATGCATCATTCATTGACGGATCAAAGATTTGAAGAGATGTTTATCTGGCGATGCACGAAGCAGAATATTAGTTGCATTATTTTAATGCACAATCCTTTCCTGAAAAATACTCGAAACTTATCAATTAATTGCACGAATCTGATTTTAATGAGAAGTCTTCGAGATCAGCTGCAGGTTCAGAATTCGGGACGGCAGATTTACCCTGGAAACGTCAAGTTTTTTACTGAAGTTTATAATGACTGCACACGTGAGCCTTATTCTTATTTGTCGATTTCTTTCAGCCAAACAACTAATCCAGCATATCGATTGAGAAGCAGCCTTTGGCCTGACGCTACAATTTTTCAGGATCCCTAATTGTAATGCAGCGCGAGAACGTTGCTCTTATTGATCTTGAGTTAGGTCACGGAGGAACGAATCAGGGAGTTGTAGAAATTGTCACCATTCATCTTAGCGATAGAAGTCGATTCACTAAATCCAGCCGTACAATTAAATTCAAAGACGGAACTTTTAATCCAATTAAAGTCACCAACGCAATCGACCATATCCGCCAACAAAACGCGTTGCTTCCGGTTCCTCTCCGGGCTGAAGTGAGAGCAATTTTTGGAGAAACTAACTTCATTTTATGCTGTGAGGACTTAGTGCCAGGATTTCTGCCCCCACCTGAAGAGGACGAGGACCACAAGGATTTGAGTGCAAAGCTTGAATTCTACTTTTCTCGTCTCAGAAGAAAGTTCTGGTCTAGAAACTTTTTATTCTATCTCGCTAATCGAGGTGCAGGTGCCACAGCTGAGAGGGCAGAAAACCAAGGAGGACAGGAGGACCGTAGGGAAGGTCAAGAGGCTGAACAGCTTGATCAGGCTTTGCAGAAGTGTGAGAGTGTGGCAACTGGATCCTGAGGTTCCAATTCAACAGCAGCAACCTAATAATTTGGATGATTTTTTAGACGCAATTTTAAACGCTTTATGGATGAGCAAGTTGCTGTGGTGAGTGTGGTTAGAAATAGTTACAAAACTGAGTTGACTTTTGCTAGTACAGGTAATTCAGCATCATATTTAGGAGAGGAAAATTGCAAGAAAAAGATCCCACTAGCTGGTTACAAGCATTTTCTCGTTGATACGAGCTGTGTGACAGTTCCGTTTACCGAGTCTCTTCATCCAGAGCTAGGAATCCCCCTTATTTTCTTAAGAAAAGAGGAAGGTAAAGTTAAGCGTTTGTCTCCATCTCAATTGCTCAGGAAGCATAAGGTCACGGTTACTGACGACGAGTACAATAGAGTGCTAGCATCAAGGACGCCTTTCCAGCACGCTGTTTGCGGAGCTTGTGGTCACAAAGGACTTTCGTCTCCCTTCTGGTTGTTTCGCATACATTTGATAGCGAGCATGCTGTTTAACTTTGCGGAAACTTGGATTCAGATTCAACTGGTGGAGAAAGGATTGTCAGAGCTGAATTTGATTGATGTCGGATTACTCCAAAGTGGTCCTACATCTACGTGCGAAAAAATCCCTAACCTCAAGCTCCATTGTACGTATCCCTCAAGAGACTGTCCTCACAGCCGGTACTGCTATGTCTGCCTAGGAGACAACTGCAGCATTTGCCGACGCGGATGCGCTCATCACCGACACGCCCAGTGTCCAGAATGTTGCGAGGGAGGAAGAGGTGAGCCAGGTAATGGACACGATTAAAGTCAACATAATCGGAACTGAAATGGAGCCTGTTATGCCTGAGGATGGAAACGATCCAGCTGTTGAAATCCATGTTACTCAGGACACGATTGATCAATTTTGCGTGACATCAAATTGATCAATGACATCAGCAAAAGTAATATGCTTCAGGAGCAAGTTAACGAAGCGGAAGTCGATGTTTTTCCGAGTGACTGCTCCACTGCTGCATCATCTCCAACTTCACCATCCTCTCCTCGACCAGCTCAGGTGGATCCAGACTCCACTGAGGAAAGTAAAAATGTTGCAAGGCGAACACCCAAGCGCTGTGACTTCTTGGAAACCATTCGTCCCGAGTTCATCCCACTTGACGTTGACTGTGTTGGCTATAACCGTCGCGGTCGAATGGAACTTCCTCCAGATACTTACATCTTCAGCGGTGAGTAAAGGCACAAACTTGTATTGTTAATTCTCATGCATGAGGGTGTAACTAGTTTGGGCCTTTCCTTACAGATCGAATAAAACGGTACCGCAATTTTTGTTACTATTGCGGTGAGAGCAGGTATCGGAGCATTGATGCCGATGGCGGTGATGGTTTTTTGGAGCATTTTGGTAAGCCAGGTGGCAGCAGTAAGTGCGGCTTTCGACCCATGAAGAAATGCTTCAATGTCATGTGGCTGAAGGATGTAGTTGGAAGCATGGGAGTTCTTCTTCGCAACGAGGATGGAAAGCTTTTGGAAAGTTTTTAAATGCTTCGTACGTGACTCCCACGTACAAAGATCAGAATCCCGACTTAAATTACATGAAATGTGTGACGTTGGAGGATCTAAGCTTTGATGAGTTTGACTCACTGATTAAACCAGCCTGAGTCCAAGATTGGTCGCAGATTCATGAGCATCGGGTACACGTCCAGAGAAATGCGATTTTTGAACTGGTATACAGGTCTTTCGACTGCGTATCCGTTGCCGTACTATGTCCCCGGAGCGTGCGACGTTTACAGCTACATTCCGTACAGCTGTGACGATGAAGTTGACGATGTGCTACTGCAAGGTGACTACTTACAAGTCGATTGCGAACGCTGCACCGCGCAGCTGATTCAAGAGGGAGGGAGAATTCCTCGCATTGGACGGATTAGAGGATTGAGTTATTTGCCTGTGAATGATCAGACGTTTCTCCCGGAAGCGGCATCAACCAACCAGAAGGATAAAGAAGATGGCAAACTGGATTCTGACCAGGAACCTGTTCATCCGCCAAAGAAGCGTAAGATCAACACAGACTATGAAATCACCAGCGATGAGGATGAGGAACGAGCAGTTGTCACCAAGCGTTTACAACCCAAGACAGCAGTGAGACGCACATTGACACGGATGATGGAAGCTGCTGCAGGCGAGTCTTGTGCTCATCTTGAGATAAAGGAGTTGGAGCTCCGCATACGGTCTGCAGCTAAAGCAAAACCGAGGAAACGTATTCGCCTTGCAACAGGTGAAATGCCGTGTGATAAATCATGCAATTATTGCAATGCATCAGACACTGAGCAGCGTAATTGATTGTTGTAGCAAAGAAGAACGGCCGGAAGGACCAGCAAGGACTACTCTAGCACTTGCATTGATTTTGTCAATTATAGCACTGAGCAGTTTGTGTTTTATCACCTATGATGCCCTTTTTGTTTGTCACCTATAAATCTACTCACTCATGCACATTGACTTAGTGTTGGGTCGGCACCGAGAGCGAAAGGATGGCTCCATCGAGAAAACGGGACAGCACAACAGGAAGCAACTCACCAACTCCGCCTTTTGCAAAGGCACAAGAATTTGTTAGTTTTTTCAAAACTTTAGACCCTCGGTCACAAAAAAAGTAATAGGTGTAGTTCCGGAGCGATTGCTCCTTGCACTTTAGGAAGCCTTTTTAAATTGTTCTTGTGGTGTAATTCCATTGGAAAAAGAGGTGTTGGAGAAAATCAAGAGAAAAGATAAAAACTTATTAAAACGCGTTTCTAGCGCCAATTTGTCTTTGTGTAAGCGTCGAAAGTTATTACAACGATCCTGTTCCATCATTTCACTTTTACTAGATCAGGTTTCCAGGCACTTGCAAAATGTCCAAGCTGAAAAAGTTCAAGCTAGTGAGTGAGGACCCGTTCAAACGACTGTTTGCAACTGACGAGGACCTAGACAAAGACCAGCTTGAGGATAATTTGATCAAGACAGAGAGGAGAAAGGTTGGAGATGATGAGAAGCTTATTTTGTATCAGGATCTCATGAGACAGATCAGAGAATTGCAGCATAAGAAACGCCGAAAAAAGGATGAGCGAAATCCCACTGCAAAAGAGATTGCAAGTGCATTCTCAGCATTGCCTACTGCAGCAGCTGCAACTGCTTCATCTGTACCACAGTCTCCTGCACAACTTCCACCTCTCTCTCCTGCTCAATTCACACCTGCATCTGCTCCTTCCCCTGTTATCTCCCCTGCATCTCCGTCTCCTCTTAAATCCTCACCAGCTGCTTCTTCTTCACGCAAATCACATTCAGTTAAATCTGTTGCTCCTAGCTCAAGCGGCTCAAGCTACTCGCCTACCTCGACTCCGTCTACTTCAAGCAAGGCCAGTCCATCGCCTTCCAATGCACCGTCCTTATCGCCTCCATATACGACACCTGTGACCAGCAGGACTAGAGGAACTTTCTCAACGGGTAGAAAAAGAAGACAAATTGAAGATTCGCCCTATCCTGACCTCCCTGGGGCGGGGGGCCGGCCGCGCAGGGGCGGGGCTAGGAGTCGAGTTCTACAGAATTTAGGTATGCCACCAGGATGGAAACCGTTACAAGAAAAAAGAAGTAGAAAAAGTGTATCGGGGACAAGTGGATTTTAATAAAAGCATTTATTTCTGGTTTCATTTAACGATTTACAGCATTGATTTCGCTCTAATATGAGCTTGCATTTACGCTTACTGCATTTCATAGTCTTAAAAAAAGTGCGCACTATACAATCATGTAACCTAAAGCACGGGCGAACTTTGCACATATTTCCGGCATGCTAAATCCTCGAGAGCACCAGTACAGAAAATACAAGCAGAATTCTCCACAATGGTGACTTTCATGGACTGTGCCCTTCGTGGATTCTCTCTCACTCTCGTGTTCAGCAGCCCAAAAAATTGCTCGAGTGAACTGTCGAAACTCTTGTAGCTTCTCGCATAACTATCAACGAAGGACACGTCTGAGCGCCGGTCTTTTTGATAGATTGCCAGCCAATGCGTTCCATCTGTAGAAGCAGCAGCAGCAGCAGGTAGAGATTAGATTATCAATGACAATTTTAGAGAGAATTAGCGGAAAAAGGCACCTTCACTTATGTGATCTGTGTTCAGCATAATGTAGATCGACAAGTCCTTATCAAGCCTCACTTTTTTCAGGTCGTCCATGCCAAGCACATAATAATTTTCAGCAGGTTCATGATGGCATTCGAGAATCTCACGCAAGTAGCTGTGGACTTGAAGCGTGTCCATTTTTTAAGCAAGCATGTCTTCATACTCTCCCAAATTATCCCTCTCGACCTGCAAGTCTTTGGAAACGGTAACAACTGTCGAGTACTCCGAGTAGACAGCGCAAGTTAAAGCCTTGCTCAGCGCTGCAGCGAATTTCAGCGTGATCATAACCGTGCCATTGCGCACAATTTGACTGCTCGTTGTTCCCATTGCATCCTTCAAATCGAACACAAAGTAGACGTTGCCGTCATCTCCGTAAGCACCAAGTGGCACTGGACAGCCGTCAATGCTTTGATTACTCGTGCAGCCAAGCATCGAGAGCATGTACGCCTTCAGCACTCTGCCATTTGCCCAGTCAGTTTCTATCACGGGGTACTTGACCATGAAATTACTCGTGTTTATCTCAATACTAGAGAGTTTATTTGACTGAAAATTTAAGGGATTAGTATCCATCGTTCCGTAATAAGCAGCGTTATCAGCTAGCACAATAACGATGCGATCCGGAATTGTCGCCTGTGAGCAGAGTATTATTGCTTATGCTCTGCAGACCGGAGGGAACAGTGAACGTACGGATCTTGACCTTCCGTATCTGGTACTTGATCTTGTGCCCAGATTGTAAGATTTGGTGATTCTTCAAGCTTAGCGAGGGAAGAATCGCGTGCTTTTTAACGAACCACGTAGCCTCCTCCAACTGAATGCTATAATTATTCGCCTTATCTGCATCCGTTCGAATAATTGAGAACGACTATTACACATGTCCGTGTAGATTTTACCAGCCAATTCGATAGCTCCTTGCTTTATGAAAAGCACATTTCTTTTAGCGTAGGATTTATTCGCCACAGGATCAAACGTTCCAGGAGCTGTGTCCAGCCAAAAACCTTGCGCAGGCAGGATAGAATCTGACGCGTCAAAGTTGAAGTTGAGAAAATTCTCGATTGCCGCTCGCAATGCATAATGCTGAGAGTCGTTAACTAGTGTATTATTCAAGTACAGCTCGCAAGTTGAAAACAAGCCAGGCAAAATCCCGTTAATGTAGGCCGAAGTGCATCTAGGCGTTGTGGTCGAAGTTGCGGTACTGCCACTACCACTGGTCGTCTTTACCGGAAGTGAAGCTTGTACCCTTGTCAAAACCTAGTATCGCCAAGATTCGATCGGGCAGCTGAATTACAGCAATACTATGGGTAGGACCCGGTACAATTGATTTGACATATCAATGGCTGTATACCGGGTCCCTAATCAATTGTAAAGTCCCAACTCATGTACCCTTACATCCCAGCCCCAGTTGAAGCTGCGAGGCTCTCAACCTTGGACCTTAAGCAGGGCAACCGTTGTCCCCTTCATCGTGTAGCACAGCAGCATGAGAACGAGAGAGAGAGAAAGAGAGTCAGTGCTGGTTATTTGCGGATCGAGGTCACGCGGCTGGAAAGATTGGTACTGCGGAGCAGATCACGATGCACTTGTATGAGACGTGACAATGGAGCGACAACTCATTTACATCGAGGGCGGGTAAGCCATTGCAAGTTACCAATATTGAAAGATATTGTTGCCCCTCTTTATAATTATGCTTTTAGATATTACCAGAGGGTGGAGCACCCCCCACAAATATTACATGAGGATCCTCCTTTGCATGAGCATCCGCCATCCCCACCCACGCAACCCAGGTTGCCAAGCCCCAGCCAAGGCACTTTAGACGGGATCCCGCATCACCGGACGACATGGGCAACAGCTCTACGCATTCAGTTTTCAACGACCTGAATCTCTTCAATGTGGATGAGGTGGATACGGTACCTCCCAGTACTGCTGCCGTGGAAAATGGCATTGAGGAGGACTTACGCGTCATATGTGTAACGTGTGGAAGGAGATTCAGCCGTAAGTCTGCACTTGCACGACACTCGAAAACTGTTCATTTCAATGAGAGGTTACACCAGTGTCATGTTTGTGGGAAACGGTTTGGTCGGAAAGACAAATTAAACGAACATTTAAATATACATCTAGGAATAAAGAATTTTGAAGGTAATGTATGTACAAAACAATTTACAAATGGGGGCATTCTACGCAATCATATGCGTATACATGGATTGAATTGCGGCAAATGCACATATTTTGCATATTGTAAAAAAGATTTGCAGAAGCATGTTTCGGAAACACATGAATGAAAACACAATAAATATTGAATAAAATCACAATGACAGCCAAAAGTATCTGAAAAAGAAATTTTTAGCACCCCATTAATGGGGTGCTGCGAGAACGTAATACAGGGTTGGCATGTGAAACACATGAATGAAAACACAATAAATATTGAATAAAATCACAATGACAGCCAAAAGTATCTGAAAAAGAAATTTTTAGCACCCCATTAATGGGGTGCTGCGAGAACGTAATGCAGGGTTGGCATGTTGAATACTTTAAGTAAATATTGTCCGAATTTAAAATAAATTCGGAGCAACTATACTTTGACATAGTATGACATTCCACAATTACCTAGTGTCCTAATTAATAGATAGGAATTAAAATGAATTAAAATAAATTAAATTAAATAAATTAAATGAAAATAATTGATATTGAAATCAATATTAACAAATATATGTTTCAACCACTACATAAATGATTTAATAAATAAATGAAATTAATTAAAATGCACATATTTCTTGAATTCTATCTTTTATGCAACTTGGCTGTTCAAAAAGGATCAAACGTACACAATGGAAAAAACATCTAAATCGCACCATCTGTTTTATAATACCTCGTCGTAAACATATGCTTGAAGTTAATATTTTGAAAACAATCGTCAATGTCGCCAAATTTGGTCTCAATAATATAGGTAGCCAAGGTATTGAGTACAAAGACGTTGGAAATGGAAAAGCAATGTCAACCATGATAAAGCTATGGCAAACATGATATTTCATACTTGTAATGAGCAATAAAATGTTGTAAAAATCTTGCTCTCATAACCATAATATTATTGAAAAATGCGTTTAAAAATTGCTTTTATGTGTACAGATGACCTTACAAGGTCAAAATAATATATTTATCAATTTTAAAATGTCATCAAAGTTCATTTTAAAGGCTACCGCCAAGAGTTAAGGCAAAACAAAGTAATAAAAGTTATTATTAAATAAAAATATGATTTTAACCAATGACAAAAACAACTTGTTTTCATGGTTTTGAGTCTCCAGCCCACAGTAAATGAAGATAAAATTCGTATATAAGCTTCGGAAAATTTCAATAAAATTATCCACTTCCACTCCACGGTTTTTTGGACCTATTCAGGAGATAGACCTGACAGCCGAGCTCGCAGCTTCACAGGAAGTAACTGGCCTAGGTGCCAACAGCAAGAACTTGGTAGGGCAGGGAAGTTAAACAAAAGATATGCGCTTTGAGGAAGAGGAAATTAAAACCGAGCCGGTAAGCTATCTACCTTTAAGCATCACATGAGTATATTTCCATAAGTTAAATATAAATATTTATTTTTAATTTAAGGAGGATATTCTTACGCTGAATCCTGAGTACGAGGACGAGTTAGACAAGATGCTAAATAACACAGAGGAAGCGTCTGAGAGCGAAGTAGATGGAGTCGATGACATTATTTCTCTCGATTCCCGTAGAGGAAGAAAGAGGAAAGGCGCTCCTGCAAAAGGTGCTGGCGGAAAACGTCGCAAACTGGTGAGAATGATTTGAATAGCCATGACAGGATGAAATCCTTCATAAATAGATCTCATTAATTAATTAATTAATAATTAATTTCAGGGATATAACGAGTTTGTCAAAAACTATGATGGAACATCCTCCGAGGGAGAAGAGGACACTGACAATGAGAAGGAGACCGAGTCTGATAAA
>VRMD01001904.1:0-15042 GCA_009872375.1 Sminthurides bifidus | reverse complement strand
TTGCCCTTTTTTGTGAAAATCGGAAGGCTAACCATCGTCGATTTCTGCAAAAATGGGGAAAAATGGCCATTTTTGACGTTCTGAGCTGAGATTGGTTTCTGATGAAAGAAGCCACGGAAAAAACATTGGTGCAAGCCGTTTCCAAAATTACCAAACCGTTTCGGCCCTACAGGCCTTCAAAGGTCAGAGCGTCAAGTCATCAATTCCTTGAAATCTTTTGAAGATGATCGGGAGGGAAGCAAGGAGCTCTACAGTACTGGAATTTTTCACTTACAGCTTTTTGGACCTGTTTGCCATTTCTGCATTCAATGCATGAGAAAAATCTGCGGAGGTAGTGGGAGCATCGGACAACAACGATGAAAATATAAAAAGATACAGTACGAAACAAGGAAATTAACCACACAGCTTTACAGGCTGAACTGCTCGAGTTATGTTGTGGCAGGGAAAAGATGGCAATTAAACATTGTTTGCACTAGGCGATGAAGTCGAATGCTATTTGGCAAATAACTAGAGCGGAATCAAGATTCCTCAATTCGTGTACACTGCCAAACATAAGGGTGAGCGAGGACCGGAGAATTTTTCGTCTATACAAAGTAATGAGATTGTTGGTTGTTGAGCAAAGACGGCGATTACTGCTGAGGCGGAAGAGAACTGTCCTGATGTGGGGCTGAACTTTGAATGTCTGGAAAGATTTTTATGTGGGCGGATTGCAAACTCGTGTGGCGAGGGAGGGCTCAAAGAAACTACAGAGTGGGGTGCATCAGGCCGGGTTAGCAAGCATTGTTTGTTTGTTATTAAACAATTTGAGAGCTTGCGAACAGCGTCATAGTCCCAGGTCTGCCTTCAACGGCTTCAAAATTGATTTGAGAAACGGAAGTGTAAGCAATGCGGAATAAATATGCTGGTGAGTGCTTCCGATTGCTCAGAGTTTTTGTCTTTTGGGCGGTACTTGGTGGTGATTTGAAGGGCTTTTGTTTGAATCATCTGAGATACGTACTGAAAGATGACTTGAAGTGATGGAAAAAGTTCCCTGTACGTTTGATGGTTTGGCAAATGAAAACAGGAGCTAAACAGTTACCTTCTGCCTGGAGCGGGTTAGGTGTTAGCTTGCGGTACATTACTTTGAAAGTTTATCGAGAGCGGTTGTATGCACATAGAAACTTGGTTAAGGAATGGGGAGGATTCCAGGTTTGCAAAAATACTTTAAAGTACAAAAATACAGCAAGCTTGAGGACGGTGGCAAGTTTGGTCAATTTTTAACCGCGATGCAAAACCTGAAAGTAACACGGAATGTTGTAAAAGTCAAAGACTGTGGCGAAAGTTGAGATATTATGAAGTGAATAGAATGCCATGTCAACGAGGCAACAAATAATAACACCAGGAGAAAGTTGGAGGAGCAAGAGGATAAGCACGAGTCGGAAGCAAGTGTAGGACTGAAGAAAAAGTGTTTTTCATAAGCATTAAGTAGTTAGTATTTACGAGCAGATATTTACCAAAGTACCCGAATACAAAGCTCAAATCCTAAAATGGATACAAAGATCATGGAGGACAAAAGTTTCGCTACTCGTTTTGGGTCATCAAAACTTTGAATTATACTGGATGATTTACTGCACCCAGCAACTTCTCCAAGATTCCACAGCTATTTTGGACTACTGGGAGAATTTCCTCGGCAGTGGTAACTGCTCCTGATCATCAGTGCAGTCCTTGGTCTCCAGTTCTTCAAGCATGTGATGAGAAAGGTGGGCTGTGTGACATTGCTGGAGAAAGAGCCAATAATAAAGGCAAATTTTTTAAGTATTACCTGTGGACTTTTTGCGCTGGAAAACGCATGATTTATACGTCATACTCCGCTTTTTTATCCAACAGATAAGGAATAAAAGAGAGGAGGAAGGAATAGAGTAAACTTTTTACGGAACTCACTTCAGATTGCTCCCAAGTGAACGTAATAAATACTTCTGCAGTTAAGTGACTTACTGCCGAAAAAGCTGCAATTAACATCGCTGCCCTGGCACTTCTATTACTGTTTGTACCAGCATAAAACATCCGAGGAGCAAAATTTATCTTTGACCCACAAGAAAAAATTGGAGACTACATTCACAAGAGATTTTGCACCAATTTCTGCTTTTGCATTGCGTTTGAAATCGCTAGTAGGTCTCCACCATCAGGGTTTTTGTGATTCCTTACGGTAGCTTGTGCGTGGGCGAAAGTTTTGGCAATAGTGACTAGGAACGACTCACTAGATCTTCATGTTGCTGCCGTCAACAACGAAAAGGTCATGTTGTACGTGCCGGGTAAATAGGGACACAAAGGGTTTGTTTTACGAACAGAGCAGCATAGGGATATCGCCTACATTTCCAGTTTAAAAGAACTGGTTTGCCGACACGGAGATGCTGTTGCAATGTGTTTATGTAAACTAAGTTGATGTGGTTACAGTGTCGCACAAGGTTCAGACTTGGAGACAGGAGAGACGCTAGTTGAGCTGGAAGGAAACGGAAATTGTAAGAGGAGAATGGGGGAAATGAGGAAGTTGTTTATTATTTATAAAGACAGGCTGGAGAGCAGCGTGGATGCTGTTGATATGAAGAGGAGTTTGCAAAAAGCGGAGACGTAGATTGACCTTTATTGTTGTAAGAAAACTTGGAGGAGGTTGGAGACGCCGGAGATAATTTAATTGGAGGAATAAATTCGTTTGTGCATTGCATTGTCCTCGGCTGCCGGGAGCTATTTTTGCAGAAAGTTCAAGTGAGGAAAACATGCCGTGTGACGAAACGTTTCCTTCGTCAGCGAGTAAATACAGAGACGGAAATCTAAAAGGAAATGTTACTCATGTATCGAAATGAGAATGCGAGATTCAATTTGAATATATGAGTAAAACTATATCAAGTGGATTGCTGAGGAAAAACTATCTTTAATTGCGATATTGTGAGGCAAGGAGTTGGGATTGGGACTCACGTGGAGCTCATCGAGCAGTTATGTAGTCAAGTAGAGCAGGGTACGTGGGAACTTTTGAGAGAATTTCGATTCCTCGGACTCATTAAGCGCAGGAATGAAACTATTTTCGGTGATGGTAAAGAGGTGAGGACAGCGAGATGGAAAGGAGAAAGTTACAAAGGTTTATCCAAAGGTTGGAAAAAATATTAGGGAGAGAAGAAAGGATGGTGATTGAAATTGAATACAGTTGGAGAAAAGCATATTTGGAGTTTAAAGGAATAAAAGAGGAGTAATTTACGTCAAAATACGGCAACAAAAGAAACGATATTGGGAATAAGAAGTTGATTTAAGCAGAGTTCACTTCACAAGCTCCGTCTGTCTCTGCTGAGTCTTACGGGTTAAGTGGGAAAGAAAAGCGGGGTTTGGATCCGTTGAGGGTAGGGTGAGAGCACCCGCATGAGACGAAAAGGAATAAATGCCGTCCTTCATACGAGGGTCTGAGTCGAAATACTAGTCTAGATAAACAAAGACAAAGAGAGAGAGAGAGAGAGATGGAGAGGAGAAAAAGAGAAAGACGGGAATATGATGCGGCCCCTGTGGAGGCATGTGGCGGTTTGAGGTCGGAGTGAACTGTTAGACTGACTACGATACTATTACGCGTATATATAACAGCTGAGTTTTTCTTTGATATTGCTCCAGGGGACAGACTACGTTTTTGTAGCCAATTGACGTATGTATATGTGTTCTCAAGTTGAGATGATGAGGGTACGTATGACGGGATGGCGGGATGGGTTAGAACGTTAGAAGCTGAGTCTAGATACAGTTAGCACTGGATTGATTCCATTATCGCTTCTTGAAAGCTACTCTTCTTTGTTAAGGTTATTATTGATTCTGAAAGGGAAAGGAGCCGAGAGAAGCACTTGGAGTTAATCAGAATATTAGGCAGACGGAAGATAAGAAAAGCAGCGGGTGAAAGTGCATTGTATGAGAAAAGAATTGATAAATTCACAACACAGCAGCGACTTTGAAAAGGCAGGCATTAAGCAAAATTGTAGCAAGCATTATAACCTCAACCTGAAGATCGTACTTACCTTTAATAAATTCTTTGTGAGGATACCATGGCTAACAAGTTTAAAGAGGAGGGGATTGGAGAGGATGCCGGGCGATTATAATGGAGCGGTGGTGAAAGCAAGATGGAGAAAGCCCGCCGTCTTTATCATGCTAAGAGCTGGAACCGCTGGAGAAAGTTGGATTAAGATGGAGGGGAGCCGAGTGTACATTTATTGGAGAGGATTGATTGGGAGCGTGTGAGGTGCGTGAACTCTGATTTGGGTGGTAATTCAATAACCAAGTTTGGTTACGTGCGGTATATTATTGTAAACCTGATTTGAGCAGATCAATTATAGCGAGGCAAGAAAGCTGCCTGGTGACATTCACAGGGTGACCGTAGCCAGGGGACAAGAGGAAGGGACGGGGAGAGAGGAGAAGAGCTGTGAAGTAGTCTGATAGGAATTCCGCATGCATCCTCGCATGCAAAAGGTGGAAGAGGGGAAAGGAACGAAGAGAAAATAAAGGTTAAATGAGAAAGTTTTGCGAGGATGAGTGGACGATGGAGACAATCAGTCTGGCGTTGAATCTCCTTCTCTTACGCTCACTTAGTGGCTCTGTACTTCTCGGGCAGACACTAATGCGGTACGTGTTGAACGTCAGGAGAGAGAATGGTAGGCGACCGCAAAACGCATTAACTGTAGATTGGAAGAGGACGTAAAAACGCATACTCCAGAGACCCGAGTGATTCTAATGTCCATGATTACTATGCATTTGATCCTCATTTCGGATCACATGTATTCCGAAAAGAGTTTGCGAAATCCTAGCGCTAATGCAAGCCAAACAGGGAGTCACAAGAACTGCGAAGAGGAACGGAGCAGTAAAGAGGGTAACCTTTACCACGCTCCATTACACGTAAACAGAGCTGCGATTGCGAGGCGGGAGGTAGTCAAAGATGGGCTGGGGAGCTGGTGAAAGCAGCAGCAGTGGCACTAGTGTAGATCTGCCGTAAAGTGTGCGCGCTTCCGGATTGAAAAAAGGAGCCAAATCAATTCCTTCCTCTCACCTCCGATCCTCTCTCTCCTTTAATACTCATTCTGTGGCTCTCCACCTAAATGAATGGAAGCACAAAAGGGATTACAAACTGTGCATCGTACATCCCCTCTAAACCTAATGTTTATGACGGCGCCACAGATTTTACAACACCATGCACCAAGATTATCAGGGCCAGCTCTCGCTCAAGCTATACTCTACGCTGACACTTATGCACAAATAAACCAAACTGGAGAGTGAAACATAAAACTTTTATGTGCACCAACACATGACTATGTATAATTAAGTCTAGGCTCGTCAAACGGAGCAACTTCCAGGATTCCACCGCTGGGTTTAATTAGTGCGTTTTATTCTCTCGCTAATTGCAATACTGAGTTGATGGCTATGCGTGCATCGATAGATGCGTCTTGGTGCATCGCCACTGATTTTTGGAAATAAAATCTTTCAATGCACCATGCAATATTCGCTCTCAAGAATCAAATGTCAGAGTTTTTTCTTAATTTCTTGACACATTAGCTGCATAAGGTGTAAGGAAAGTCGGTGCCAACCCGTTTTATGCGTTTTATAAATTCTAATAAGTTTAATGTGCACAATTGAGACTAAATATGTATCTTGTTTGTCCGTAGGCGCCACATTGCCCCTTTCTTAACCTCGGTCATAGAACATGGCGTTAGTGGCTGGAGCGTAAGTTCTGCTTGCTTGGTAATCAAACGAAAGAAAACAAACTAGAGGGAAAATACACATTGAAGCTGGATTTACTTGCGGTCAAGAGGAATTCCGGGAAAAGACTATATGTGGCGGAAATAGGACACATAACTTGTAAATCTTTCAAGTGAAAGGCCAAGAAAAGCTGTCTCCACGGTAATAATTATTGCGGTAATAAACACACATGAAGAATAATTTTCTCGAGTGAGGATTGATGGGGGCTTGTGCGCATTTGTTCCCACATATTTGTACTCAGGGAAATTGAAAGTATGCATCCGAAGGGTGGAAACAAAGCTGATGCATGGACATGGCCCGTGGAGGGGTTAGTTCAGATTGACGACAAGGAGGCAAGGACGGGGAGGAAAGGGCAACTACACACGTTTGAAATTGTTTAAGACAGAATATTGGAGGCACAGCTGGTGTTTAGAGGGTGTGTGAAATGAAAAGTGGCAGGGTTGTACACAGTCTTGGGTCTCAGGGGCATCCTGGAGTGTAGTTGAAAATGTAAAGGGTATAAATTACTGGGAAAGATTTTGGGGTAAAAATGAGTGGTTTTTGAAACGACTCGACATATCTTTCAACAAATAGAAGGCAGAGGAGCGGTAGGAGATCTAACTCATTCTTTAATGGGTGGTGGTTGACTTTGGATGACGAAGATTGTTTTGGGGAAACATCTCCGGGGCCACACTTTGGAGACGGAAATTACGATACGGGGACACACAGCTTGTTTTCTTGACAGGGCTGCTCGGCTCTGTGGCTGAGTGCCTTGTTGGGAAAGCAAAGTTGAAAGTTTCCGGAAAGCTTTTCTGGTCCACGAGGTGAAAGATGTGGTGGCCACGTAAAAATATACCCAGTCAACAAGACCATTAGAGAGCATTACGATACCTCTGGTAGCTTAGCGAAACGGCCACCTGAAGACTCATGCATCATCCCAAGTTACACCTATTTACCACTAACGAGCAGAACGACATGGTATTTACGTTACTTGAAATCCAGCACGGTATGTAACCGAAGGAGGGCTAGGATCACAGCTCTTTTTTTTTATTAGGGGACGTGGTCCAGCGGTACGTACAAAAATACAGGGATTTGCAGCAAGAAGAAAAAAAGATTTCCTACCCCAGTAGAAAGTAGTAGGAGCGGCAGCTGGGCACAGACCCCTGGGCAAAAATGTAGCAGAGAAATGGAAGGAGTCATAGATTTGTCTTAGAGTGATTATGTGGCCGAGAGAGGAGACAGTTAAATGTCAAATTTTGGCTTAACAGATAAGTTGCAGCTTTAGATGCTTCGCTGATTTTCGGCCTTATTGTCTCCATTGTTCGGCCGTGGGTCCCCGGTTGCTTCGCTTGTAGTTAGAGAGCTCGGCCAAAATATCACTTGTTATTTATGAAGGAAACAAAAAGATGTATGAGCAGGATATACAATAGGATTTAATACGGAGAAAAATGTCCACTGTGGAAGCGATGAAGGCACCGCAGCCACTGCAAGTAAGCCATTTTTTCCTGGCCCAGACTATAAACGCGCCGCAGCCGCCATTTGGCCGCAGCGGAATAGAGCACTGCATGTATACCGGCCTGGCTTGCCGCAGCAAACAAAGCTTTAAATTCGATTCAGCTCGTTTGAAGTTGAGCTACTGGGTGGAAGGAAAATAAATAACTTATTGTGTATCAAGCTGCCTTTCTTTAGCAAACAAAGCTTTAAATTCGATTCAGTTCGTTTGAAGTTGAGCTACTGGGTGGAAGGAAAATAAATAACTTATTGTGTATCAAGCTGCCTTTCTTTTCCAGCGAGCAGATTGTTTATTGTTGCACCCTGTGTCTGTGTTAAGGATGCCGTATGGAGCAACCGCTTGCTATGTATATTGATTAAAATTCGTATTATGTTTGGCCATTTTATCAAGTGATTGAGCGGGGGGTCCTAGCACAGTACACAGAGTCGTGGTTACATGCCCTAAGGCATGGAGAGCGGAGGCATGGACAGTCCACAAATAACGTTTTGAACACAAGGAGTTAAAGCCTCAGAGGTTAAATCAGGTATCATCACCTGTCCTCTATTAAGGTGCGCTTTTGCAAGCGGTATGCAAACGGCAGTTACGATGAGTACAAAACAGCTTTATTGAATTCATCCTTTTCCCTCTCTTTCTTGGGTACAGCTTGCAGTGGATGGAATAAAAAGTGTAAAAAAACTAAAATAAATAAGAGAAATGCGGAAACTTCCGCATAATTTGTCGAGCCCAAAAAAGGACTAATGCAAAAAATTAACATAGCCCAGGAAAAAGACGACGTCCATGCTGCATGTGCGTAAACAATGCCAAGGAAACTCAACACATGTGCTCTTTTCACTTGATACTAGTTTTCACATGTTGTCACAATAGCGCAGTTTTAGTTCTTGTGTGGACGTGAAAGTGTAAATAAGTGACGGTGGAAGTAAGATAAAACAGTTTGACTTGAGAGGACTTGCTGGCAGTTGTAAACTCTGAGTGGTGGCAGCATGCAACAGATAATGAGGAAAAATAGCGGTTTGAGCATATATGTTTGCACATACAGGGAAAGCGTGCCAGCCGGATTGAAGCACACCTTCAACATTGAAGATTTCCACAGGATTGAGGAGAATTAGAATAGATGGATTTGGAGAGAAGTTAAGTTACGCAATTGTTTAGGTAGACGGGAGTTAGGAAGATCGGAGGCAAGTGTGCTATCTGTCTTTGAATGAGGCCTGGAAGGATGTGGATGGGTGAGCGAAATGAGAATATGATGAGAGTTTGTTTGTGCTTTGCAAGGATAGACGTGCTTCCTCTTCCTCCAGATATGAAGTCGAACCGATGATGGCATTGCTAGAAGTTGAACTGGGAAGAGAATTGCAGATTGGAATATACCGTTTCGGCATTCATCCAACACTCTGTGTTTGCGTTTCCAGCCACTAGAAGAAGCCGAAAGAAGATTCGTGAAATTAGCTCCGTACCAAGTCTATTCTTACATGATGGGAGCGCTGAAGCAAATCTGCGATGAAATTAAATACCTGAGGTTTACCTTCCCTCACGGAAGAGAAAAAAGTCGGCGGGATAAAAGTAGAGGAGGGATACTAGTGCAGCTTGCGATGCTTGCTTCCAACGAACTTGTTTAGTCTCATACATGTGACTTTTGATAGGTTTCGATTTTTTCAAGATAGACACGGATGAGCACACGCAACCTGCTAACCATCTGCATATAATGCCTAAAGATGCATCACTTTCCAGCTGGTCCTTGTCATATGGCTATTTACTTACGGCACCTTTAGATCCGTCTAGTGGAGAAATGTTAACTTCGAGCTGTCCATTCATACAAGTCTATCCAAGCAATGAGAACTCTTGAGGGGGATTAGTTTGCATCGTAGGTATGGTTAATTGACACGTGAGGTGTGGAATTCCTGATGGCGGGTATTTTCTAGTACTGAGGATAATCAGGAATGTGCTCCGACTCAAAATGACAAGACAACAAGGCCTGATGCCAGAATAGAAACAGTCTGTAGTTCCATTGAACGCCTACGGACTCACTTGACATTTTTAACCAAGTATAGCCATCTTCAGTTTGGTAATCAGACGACGAAAATCTACAGGGTTGTGTACAAATGACGAATCTTGATTACTTTCCTACATGCGTGTTTGTAGTCTTACGAAATGGAAAGTAAGACTGGGTGAAAGTAATTCCACGATATTCCCCTCATACGATACATGTTGGAGGGAGATTCGCAATGAGTAAATTCCATTCGTAGCAAGACTTGTTTACACCCGTACTTGATTCCCCGTTAGTAAATCACAAGTAGACCTGGGTAAAAATATAAAGAGGGCAACGGAAGGCTTTCTCAGATACAGGCTTCAACCGCGAATTTTTCCACAGCACATGCACGTTAACATAACAAGGTCTGACGATGAATGTGTGGATAATTGGAATTCTTTTGCCCCGGTGGAGAATCTATGCTGAAATCAAAGTATTTGTAGTGTTAACCACAATCAATCTGATAGCTCAGCCTCGTCATTACCGTTCAAGCTTGACTTGTGAGTGAGACAAGGTTGCGTTGGCAAGACGTAAGGAAGAACCCCATAGCTGAGTAGTTGTGAGGTCACCCAGCACTGGTAGGCAACTTGGCATAGCATCAGGAGCCTGCTGTAACAAGGCAAGAGGAATTGAAAGGGGAAGAGAAAGCCGTATGTACATGATGATTCCGGTCTGCATGCTCCGAGTGGGACGGGAAGAGCAAAGTTGTGCTCTTGCAGGAGATACTACAAGGAGACGAGGCAGACGTGAATCCGGAAAGAAGATGCTATAAGGCAAAGGATCCCCTGTGTTACCCGCATCAGTTCTTAGCAGAGCCTCTTGCCATCAAGACATGGTACAGTTGGTACGACAAATATTTGATCTTATGCTCGGAAACAATACCAGAGTGATTCATTCATTACATTCTCGCAGATTAAGCTCTCGTGTAAGCAGTGGGCTGCCGCAGGTTTGTTTACCCTTCAATGTGTGTAATCGGTGGGGAAAGTGAGATTCTCAAAGGCTTGTTTTCAGCTCATACGGTGATAATTGTGGTGGCACTAACTGCAACTCAAGTGAGGTAGTGGACCACACTACGGGTAGAACAAATCCGAGCGATTCAGTGTCATATTGTGTAACGGAAATTTAAAACAGAATTTACAGACGATACGATAAAAGTTTTGTTCTCGTTACAAAGCAGTTATTTGTGTTGATTTGGACGGATTTTTTATCACCACTGTCAAGTGCATCAACGAAAGTTATTTTACCCTCAGCCGTTCAGCATTTGATGCAAAGACCGGGTTTTGGAAGCACATGAGGTAATCCAGTAAGGAGGATGAGCTTTTATTAGTACGAATTCTATCTACAGAGGGTGTAACGAGTCTTTGATGGAAATGTACCAGATTTTCGGTTGCCATAATAACCCTATAGTGCTTTTCATTTGCCGTGTCAACTTTAAATCGGGCTACCTTTCAGGATTGACTCGGCTGCTATCAAGCTATTGTGAAGCTACACGCCTCACAAATTAACCCCGGGAATAGTTCCTTTCAGCCGTCGTGAGAATCTGGCTCATAGTAGAGGGAGTACAATGGGAATAAGTTAATTTTAACCTTCAGGAAGGAGCAAATGATTAAAGTTAATTCTGATTTGTTTCCAAGCTGGACGTAATTTGGCGGAATGGAGGGAAGCGTACAAGTGTGAAGAGAAAGCTGTGCGAGTAGTAAAGTCGAGGAAGCGAGCTGCTGATGGTGATGAACATTGAGGAGGATTAGGAAAGGCGAGGGACACTGAATCTTTCAAGTAATAGTATGGAAGAAAGAAAGAAATTATCCTCTTTCGGGAAAATGAGGACTTTCTCCAGTCCTCGGAAGCTGGCTGAAAGACGTGGCTTCGGCATCGGAGCTTACTGGGAAAAGTATTGCGTGAGCGGGTGAAAAGGGACGTCAGAGGGAAAAGAAACAGGGGTTGATCTCAAAGAAGATTACGCACACGTTATGTGAAGCAGACGGTCTGTCGTGAGCGGTTCCGTTTCACTTAACACGAGAATTTGCGCATTTAGTGCAGCTTTCGTATAGCTTTTAGTCAAATCTGTTGGATGCCACAGGGGTCGGCTGAATTGGGGAAAGTCCCCGTAAGCACATGAACGATACGAGAAATGACCAACTGAAGCGATATCAGTACGTCGTCTTCGAACTAACGGTTCAAGACGTGACAAAGACGAGGAGAAGGAACTGGGGCAAAAGGATTTAGCCATTCCGGAGGTCACTTGTCGTCCGTGAGCTGATTTACAGGGCGGATGGTATCCAAAGTGCATTTGCTTATTATGAATCGGAAGAGATTCCAACACCAGCCAATAAAGTCTGGTTGCATTCAGTTTCCCTGGCCTTTGTCCACTGCGAGGGTCGTTGTAATGCATGTTCGTAAAACGGAAGAGAGAAATGAAGGACTGAAGGAAAAGTACGACTGCGGTGGAGGGTGAAGGAATTACTGAGAGTATGAGGAAATAGCGAGATAGCAAATTGAAAGCTAGTGGCTTAATAGATGGCAGAGAAAAGTGCATACGAGGATAATTGATGTCCCTGTTTTCATTCACACGGACTTAGGCTTATTATGCTGTGAAAGCTTCCGCTGACTGAGTTGGGTGGTGAAAGCGGCAGGAAAGAAAAAGTTGGGGGTTTCTCCATCCTCCTAGTTTTTCAACACCCCTAGCCAGTCAGCGCTCCTTGTACCACGTCTTCAGACTGGGGTGAAATGGAACTGGAGATGAATATCGTCAATGTTGGACGGTCCCCTGAAGTCGCCTTAGGAGGACTAGATAGAGAGGGGGATGCGGCCGTGAAAGAGATAAGAGGGAACAAGTTCTGCAGGAGTTGTAACGGTCAGCGGTATGATGACTGAGTGGGGATGGGAATGGACGTAGGGGTTTTGCCAGAAAGGGAAAACGCTAATACGAGATATGTGGGGTTTTGCACAATATGCAGGATGGAGAAAAAGGAAGAGAAATTTGTTGGTTGAGATGGTGTGCTGGGTGATTGCTAGTAAAGGGAGAGAAAAAATGTGTGTGTGCCAGGCTCCATTTACAAAGTTAGCGGATTTGTCATAGTCATCCATCTCTGTTTATTTGAGTGTTGTAATCAAACAATTTGGAGAGAGTGATAACAGGTCTTGGAGTGAATTACTGTCAGGCACTGAGTACCGCATTTTCCGCATAAACAACCTCCAGAATACAAAAAGGCTTAAGCTGGGATAAAGGGCGAAACCGGAAAAGACTAGGTGGGAGAGACTTTGACTCCGTTCCAGTTTCAGCAGAACATGATTGCGGCTCTAGGACGGACAGAGGATGTCGGTTCAACTGAAAGTAAATTGCTGAGCAAATGAAGAGAAAGAATCTCCTGAATGGAGGAACTGGGTGATAGTAATAAGGTCGTGGGGAAGAAGGAATGGGGGATACAGAAGATTTGTCTTTTACGATTCACCGTAGTATGAGATTTATGTTGAAGAAGCCGGGGATTGAAATTCCTCCTTTTCAATCGTCTCCCGAATGTTTTGAGTTCATTAATCATGATTTTTAACTCGGCTCAAAGATTTAGCCCTGTAAGACTAATTGCTCGGCTGGCTAGCCCTGCAGCTGTGGTTGGACGGGACGATTGGTGAAAGGAAGCAGAGAAAGTAATGTGGCGGGTAAATCTGACACAGAACCGTTGTTTGTGAAATGTGAACGAGTTAAAGATAACGGAAGTGAATGTACTCGTTAATGGCTCAGACTGTGATAGCTCGAGGAGAGGAGAACGTCTGAGGTGGTCCCGAAGCACTCATGAATGCCGGCCTGGGTGGTCGTTGAAGGAACTGGAGGAAAGTTTACGCAGATACTTATGCTCGCGGAGCAGGAAGGAGGAAGTGTGCATAAGGAAAGTGTCATGTTTTCGACGGTTGTGAGCAAATTTTTGGGAAAAGTTTTCTTTTTACCCACACAAGCAAAGAGTGCATGCTTACAAAAGTTTGGCACAGAATCTTCCGTAATATGGAGCTAATTGAAAGCGGAGAACTCTATTTTCCTTCATGCCAGACCTACTCTCAGGTGACTGAATGAAGGTTACACTCACTACCACTCACTCCATTTAATTATATCTCTATTTCAGTTCAACAATCATCAAACCCTCTTACCAGTGGCATGTCTACAGCACTCGTTACGTAATTTATGGTATTTTTATAAGCATATAACATTTCCTCACCCTCCCCCGTTACAAGTTACGGCCAGGATTCACAGATCCGTGTTAAAAACGGACTGAGAATCACAAGGCGTTCACCTCCGCACAAGAATTTGCAATCCCAAGCAGGTGTTTTTCCGCATAGCTGTGAAAGCACGGCATGTCAAAGGAAACAACAGCCTTGTCGTCCATATTAACCAGTGCCAGCATCGCAACTATCGATGCTGAATCAGCGTACCACGAGCCTGATGCTGTGGTTTTGCTGATGATGAGTCAAGTGATGTGGATTTTAGCTCAGGAAACCCCGTATTATCACGTGCTGTACTGTAACTAGCAGCTGTAAAAAGCATTAGGAACCGTCGCTTGCAGATTAGCTACAGTATGTACAGAGAGACTGGATTATTGCGACGTTCCTATGCCCTAGTGCACCGGCGGTTGATGGGCTGGAAATCCTATCGTCTGACACCTGCGGTTAGGACGTCAGTCGGTTCTCTTTTAAGACCGGGAAAAACAAAGTACCAGGAATTTTTAATGACAAGTCACTTTTGTGCATACGCGGCTACGTGTCCGTTGACCTGCGCAGCGAGCCAGCTCACCAATCAGACTGACAGGTATATGAAAATATGCTTCGCTGGGGAGAACTCGAGTGACAACGGAAGGGCCGCTATTATGCATGATTCAACTGATAATTTTGTCTCAATTACACCAATCCATCACTCCGATAACAGAACTTCGGCTAAGAGAATCAGACAAGACAAATTGGCTAGTCCGATCTCGATAAATCTAAAGCTCTTGCTTCCTCACTGCAACCAACGTATCGAAGTACTAGGTACTGTAGTACAAGGGTGATAGCTTGAGCCTTGGTATGCGGGCCTGAATTGGAATCACTGAAAAGCTTTACGGACATGCATGTAGTGTAAAAACGTTACACAGGAAACTTGTATATATACAATACTAAATTCGCTATGGTTTGAGCCTTGGTATGCGGGCCTGAATTGGAATCACTGAAAAGCTTTACGGACATGCATGTAGTGTAAAAACGTTACACAGGAAACTTGTATATATACAATACTAAATTCGCTATGAAAACATGTTGCTATGGCAACGGCGGAGCTTAATGCGGAATCAGGTATCATCTGCCAGGATGAAGCGAATTAAAGTTTTCATTGTTGCTGGCTTATTTTCAGGGAGAATGAACACTGAGGAACCGAGAAAAGAATCCGGTGGATTTCTTTCGTTGTAATTACGTGCTAGGAAACAGTCCACCAATGACGGAAAAATATCTACTGCTCTGTACCATCCTAACTTACTTCCTAGGTAAGTGATTTTAAAACTCTTTAACTGGAATGTCTGTAGAAGGAAGCACTCTAATCCTTGAGACGGATTGGACGGCTGGATTTAACGGCTCAAATGCTGAAAGACTTGAGATAGTTTAACAGTATGTGTGAATCGAAGATGTAATGGCTGGGAGACGCGATGAGTTTCTTAATCTGGGAGAATTCATACCTATGAGAATTAGATGCGAGATCTGAGGATGAGAGTCGTAATGCGCAGTTGAGCTGCTGCTAGGAAAATGATGCATTGGCGTTAGT
>VRMD01001903.1:0-15050 GCA_009872375.1 Sminthurides bifidus | reverse complement strand
AGATGTTGATGCATCGAAGACAACTTGTGCGAAAACGAGACTTGACAGCCACGCTTCCTCTCTCGGTTCAGTGAGCTCGCTCGGGATGGCTTTCTGCATTGGTATTTCCTTTTGTGGCAAGATATTCTTTGTAGCGAAAAAAATCAATTTTGACCATGAAATTCAATCAATGTAATCTTGTGGTGATGGGTGACTGTGAACTTACGGCTGGTGTACGTCAAAAACTTTAAATTGTTGATTCATCAAGCGTTGATGCTGTGGCGTGGAAAAATTGCAATTCCCCTTCGTCAAGTTCACGGCTACGCTCCGCTGAAGAGGAAGAAAATGCAATCATTGACTCCTTCCGGGAACACATGCCAGTGCGAAGTACAGGGCTTCCTTCTAAAGCATGGAAGTAACCGGAAACATGCTGAGCCTTGTTGCCCATTTGCTTCTATCTTCCTCATCGTATCATGTTCCCAGTACTTCAAAGGCAAGAGTTCATGCAGCTTCTTTCCCAACCTCTAGATACGTCTCCTCCCTTAAATTGAATTGCATTTCGATGGGATTAATGTTTACACGGAGTAGTATACATTATAATTGGATCAACTCATAGAACCTTTGGAAGAATTTAGACTGGAACCGAAATATAAAGTCTCCTCTCCTGCAAAAATTCAATTTCTTCTTTCATTCAATGACTTGCAAACGTAAGTAGCGTTCAAAATCTGTATTATTCCTATCTACCACAATAAATCTATGATACCAATAGTTTATAGCATTGCCGAAAATTTTTGCTCTCTTGCTGCAATGCGTGTGAAATTTGGAAGATTTCAGTGAGGACCTGTCCTTAATGCCTTGGCTGAAGTTAGACAATTTGGTGACCTTTCTTCAGGGTCGACTTGGAGCCTTGAGCAGTGCGTACTGGCTGGGGGTTAGTAACCAATGGCAGCGGACTGCACTCAAATCGTGAGAGATAGGCTTATCGAGATTGGCAGGTTGGTCAAACAGACGTGAGAGGCAGTTTCACAGGAAAGAACCGTACTGAGGGACGGGTGCTTAACTGGTAGACAAGGGCAGAAGCGGATACGCAGAGACTTGAAAGGATATAAGATGAGTTGGGGGGATAGTTTTACAAATGAAAAAAGATAAAAGGAAGTCGAAACTGAGAGGATGAGAGCTCGGCAGCTTGGTAAACGATGCGGGAAGTGGTAAGAGGGCAGGGTGACGATAGAAGAAGGAGGACGGATTTTGATGCCTTTGAGGTTTTGTACAAGGGCAAAGTGAAAGTAATATTGTGCGGTGGGTAGTGATAAAACATTTTTGAAAAACTTTAAAGAAGTCATATGCGAGTAATGTCTCAGTCAGTGCACGATACATATGCACAAGACTGGCAGAACGGTGAACCTTAAACTGATTAGATGTTTAAGAGGAGAGTGTCGCATGGAATAATGTGACTATGGCCTGGTGGAGAAAGAGGTCGGGGTGGTTGAGAGAAAGAGCGGGTATGATGGTTTGGGGATGGTTTGATGAAAGTGTGTCGTAGGCGGGATGTTGTACATGCTCGTGTCCGGCGTTTGAAATTGAATATCATTCGATTCAATTCCTTCTCAATCCACCTTTCCATCAAAGTAGTCAATCAAATTTTCTGCCTTGGTGAAATGTCGTATGGCTGGGCTTGTGTACACGCCAATTTCCCCCACTGACGACCGGATCTTTACGGCATGGCATGCTTGTCATACGAATTGAGAAGATGACAAGCGTCACAGATTGATCTTGCTCGCGTAGTCGCGTATACTCTTAGCCCCTTCAGCTTCCAGCATTATCATACTGTCTTCTCCAGACCGAGGAGCAGAGAGAGGGCCTATAAGCTTACAAGGCGATCAAACCGGCTGTATGGTATGTCAAAGGCGAAGAGGGCCGTTAGTAGTGCCGACATGACTGCTTCCTCCTTTCCAGCTAAGTGGTATTCTAAATATTGCCTCCGCGAGAATATTTGAATGAGAATGAGATATTATGGAATGCTGAGTATGGACAATATCAGCTGTGACTCCAGGCTCCGGATATGAGACAAGGCAAGAGCGTGCTCCAAGCACGGAATTTCAATACCAGCAGCTAAGAGCACATCTCCAGTAGATATGGCACAAGATATTTTAAACAATATTTATAGCGCATTAAATTTTTATCGGAGGAGGGAGAATTGCTTTTCGAGCAGCTATATTTTATGGTGCCAATGACTTGCTGGAGTAGACTGTGGCCCTGGTGGCTTTGTTGATGGCCTGACGATAAGACTCAAATGGTGAAACCTTTTGGCACCAGTCAGCACTTCTTCCCCATTACGCAACACAACATTGCACAAGCACAAACCAAGTGGAACAGGCGGACGACAAACAAGCCTCAAGGTTCCGAGCGGTATCTGCTTCTGTTTCACATTTACATGAAAAGTGGAGAAAAATGGCGGCAAGGGAAGCTCTTCCCTTAAGTAAATTGCGTTTAGTGAGGGCGAACAAGCCTTCCACAGTCTTCCAAGATTTGACGGGCACATTAGCTATGACTGAACGCTAGCTCGAGAGTAATATCGGCACTTTTTCATAAATTCGGTAATCTCAAGCCTTTTTTGGCGGTAAAAAATCTACTAACCGCTTTTACCACCGCAAAACGTTTCCACACGTCATGATTTACGTAGCAGCTGTGTTTATGCTTCTGTAGTTCCTTGTATTGTGATACGATGTCATACCTGGTTGCGTCATCGTCATATCATCATGCTCAGCCTCACGTAGTTTTTAATCGTCTTGCAACTCAGTGTTCTTAACAACTTCTTGCTAAAGAAGCTTATATTTTTTCATGGATTCTAGAGAAAGTTGCTCTAGTTTGTTTGTAGTCCGATTGTAGAACAGCTTTTTGAGAACCGTCATAACAGTTTAGTTACGGTGTATTACACGGGAAACTTTTCAAAGCGATGGGTGGTGGTGGTGGAGACGTAAAACGGGGAACCAATAAAATGAGTGAGTAACGAGCTTCAGCCCTTCGACTCGTGGAATAAATTGAGTTACATCTGCACAAAGTTCAGTTTCCAATATCCCTCAATCGTTTTACGACCACTTGAGAAAATGAACAATGAACGAGAGAAATTAGACTGGAAGACTGGGAAAAGAAGAAGAGAAAATCCATCCAAATACTATATTACTTTTTCAACAGACGGATATATGCAGAAATATCTCAAGAACCATTCAAAATTCTCCATGTGATCGTTAAAGCAAAAGATGAGCGACAACCCAGTGGATTGTATGGAAAGGGGAGCAGACAGTTAAAGACAGACCCTTTCCTCCTACCGTCGATTCAGACTACGTGGCCGAGCCAAACTGCAACTATAAAATCTCCATGTAATAAGCATAATGGAGACAGGGAGCAATAACAGGAGTTGGAAAAAAAACGGAAATTTTACTATCTCCAACAGGAGAGTAGGGTGAAAGTTATATTGCCAGTTTGTGGAGAAAACTCTCTTAGACTATTGTTTGGACTTGAACCTTGATGTGGTTTTCGATACATTGCAACAAGCTGGATTTCATGTTCCAACCTCCTATAAGGAGACTGAAAGGTAGTTATAAGTGTGAAAATGAGCATGGATCTTGCCATACTAAATCATATTAGTGTTATCAAAGAGTATCCTAGTCAGAATTCATAGTTAAGACGCTTTATTCGTGGAGAAATTCATGCATTCACTTGATTGTCCGGTGAAAGTTAGTCAGAATCCTACGCTAATAGTGCATACAGCCTTTAACGTAATTAGAGCAGACTTTGGAACCAAATCTGGGCTCTGTTAGACAAACAAAGACTAAGAAAAAAACAGTCTCGTACAGAATAACAGCCATAAATAGTAAACCATGAGGTGAAAACAGCTATCTTTAGCAAGAAAGGCAAACTTGAATGGAGCTACCAAGGGGAAATACGATATGGTTGCCTTGGGCACTGGACAGAGAAGAAAAATAAGTGACTGGCGTTGGATGTAATGACGAGAGAAAGGGTTCCAAACAAGTATTGTTACCAGATTTGCCGACGGCGAATGACCAAAGACCAGTGGTGTTATGCGGTGATTTGGGTGAAAGTAAGGTTGGGGAAAAGAAAATAAAAAAGCGTATTAGAATTACAAGAAAGGATGTAAGAAGCGGACTGGTGAAAGGAGGAGAACAAGCAACGAGCAAGGAAAGAAATATTGAAACACGATTGCTCTTGTATAGAGGAAACATTTGTTGGATCGCATGAATGGAGACATCCATTTCCCTTCAGGTTCTTGTTGCAAAACTGGATTGGAGGGTGGGCCGAAATTGAATGGGAAATATCTATTGCTTGTACAGGAAATGTATGAGCGGGAGATGATATTTGTTGTAGCGGCTAGCTTACGGTTGCGGTCAAAATGTGAGGACAATCATAAAAATGGACGCTATTCTCTGGAAATGTTTCCTACACCAGCACATGAATCTCCTTCAGTGCACATATACCGTCCTGTTTTAAAAGAGTCACTTTATCCATTCTTCCCCTCAAGGACATAATGTCCTCGTGGAACTAGAGATTGATAGGCCAGAAAAAGAAAAAACTCCCAGCTCTCTCATAGTTTTCCCAAAAGCAATTGAGAGTTGAAAATGGCTCAAAGATTGCGATTGCAATAACGATCTTGTGTACACACTGTCTACATACACACACGCTGTCTCCGTCCCTGCACTTGAGAATAAAACTCACGTTCATAGAATTCAATTAGATATTCTTTTGGAACGGAGAGCAATGGCATGTGCCTCTGAACTGTCGCAAATGATTAAAAGGAGAAATAACATTATGTCCCGGCGAGAGTCTATAAAACTCACGTTCATAGAATTCAATTAGATATTCTTTTGGAACGGAGAGCAATGGCATGTGCCTCTGAACTGTCGCAAATGATTAAAAGGAGAAATAACATTATGTCCCGGCGAGAGCCCTGGTCATTCTGACTCCCTAGCTCTGGCTCTCCTCAGACTCTTCTCTTGCCTTGGCAGTAGTTGCATCATATTTCATATTGATTTATTGCGATAACTAGCCCTTGACCTTTGGCAAGCCTCACGCGTTTTCTTTTTGAAAAAGTTCTCGGCTTTGAGAAAGTGGAAGTGAGTGAAGTATAACTCGTGTTACTTTCACGCCATGGAAGCACATGGGGTTTTATTGGATCAGAGGCAGCCTTGAACTGATTTTTTGTATTGGAAACTTGACTGCACTTCACATGCAAATGCAAAACAAGTTTGGAAAGAAAGGCAATGTAATTACACACATCTGGAGCAATGCTATCTCCAAGTATGAAAAAGTATACTGTATCAAAAACTAAAAGGGGGGAAAACTTCACAGCGATGCAAGGAATCAGGATGGCCACTGCGGCAAAGCAGAGCACTGAATAATGATCACGGATGCTAAGATGTGGAGAGTATGCAAATCCTTACAAATGTCAATGCCATTTGTAGGAATAAGAAAAGCCTGTGTTGGCAACGTCCTCTGTATGTACTTTAAAGCTGAGGTAATACTCTTTTCTGGAAATTGGCCTAGGGATTTAAGTGCTCACATTAAGCGCATCTTGCGACACGATGTAAAAATTCAATGGGCAGAGAGAGGGGAGAGGGGAGAGAGTGGGATGAAATAACAAAATATCAGTCAACAGTTTAGACGAAGAGAAGACGACAAAAGTACAAATGGGCTCGGTGTATCCATCCAGCCCTACTCCTCGGTTGAGGTTGAAGGACAGTGTGGTGAAAGAGAATTGTTTAAGTGGAGCTGAGGTGAAACTGGGAGATGGGCTGAAAGGATGTGAAAATAGCGGCTGATACTGTTAAGTTCATAGGAGGGAGGAGAAAGCAATAAAAGGAAGATGCTCGAACCGATTGCTGCCTACGGACGTGTACACGTTTACGACGACGACTTTAAGCTATAGTACAGAAGAAAAAGTCAAACGGCTTTACTGCTCCTGCAGCATTCCAATATGCCGGAAAACAAGGAACGGCGGAGCGATTGGTAGAGGATTTGTTGGGACTTTAAGATGCTGGAGCGGGAGTTACCAGAGCGATCAGTGATACGAAACGAGCCAACACGGAAGATGAGGGTAGGTAGTTGACATTGCGACACGTAGTTATCTCTCCTTACGAATCCGGGGACGCTCTTGATAACGACAAGCTTCCATGTACGTTATATGCTGACGGAAGACTTTCTCCGGATGCAGGCTCCCATCGCATAAAAGGTGGAGAGAGGCAATGGCCGTTCCCCAGCAGTGGCCACTGCTGTAGGGCAAATGCGTCTCTGAAAGGTTATTTGTCCTCTTTGTGTCTTGAGTCCGAGGCCCATTCGAAGCATCTTTGGTGTGTGAAATGGGTTTACCAGCTATCAAGTTACGAGAGTCCCGGAGGTCAAGAGGACTCAATAAATGTTACCGATTCCATATCCGCAGCAGACGAGGAGTAGTGAACAAGGTCCTCGAACTTGGGCGGGAGCGGAAGACTTGTAAGTCGTAGATGGAGAGAATATTTTGATGCTTAGCACTGTCACAAGACTTGGTCTCACCTACGTAAGAATGAGTGATGTAAAGCCACCATTGTCACACGTACGGTTCGTCGGTCCAGGAAGGATGTGAGGAAATCTGATTTCACCAAAGATTCAGATTGGTTGATAGAGAGTGGACAGGACAGGAGTGTCCAGATAATGTAACGTCCGACAGGCAGGAAGACACGCTCTCTCAGATCCGGAGTTTTATTACAGAAATTGATCTTACTCACAGAGGAAGACACAACATGATTTAGCCAGCGGTGCCGAGAATACCAAAGAGAGAGAGAGAAGTAGGTAAGAAGTAAGAAAGAGGGACAAATACCCTCTCCGCCCGTCCCTGGTCACTAAACTTGGAGTTGCGGATAATAAATCGGGCAAATCACCAGTACACGTGTGCGTGGAATCGTAATATCTCAGAGTGAAACTTTCTGCCAANGTGAAACTTTCTGCCAAGTACAAACCCTCCGTAGCTAGTAATTACTACGCGCTCAAGAATCAACCGTGGGATACACCCACATCAGTCGAGTGCTGCCGGTCAAAGTGGAATCACATTCGTAGACTCGTATGTAATGTAGGGATGTTTATGATGCACCTTTCGCCAAGTTTCTTCCAGGTTTCTTACGCAGGGGAAGCACCTGAAACGTCCTATGGCTATTGTCTCCAAAGAATTTTTTTGAGACTGAGTTTTAGTAATGGCGTCTAACATTCAAGTTAAAATGTTGCTTGTTTCATCAAAACATTGCTGCGACATACCTTAGGATGAAACGCATGCTATGCATTTGCGTATGTTGCCTGGAGTTCATCGCCCATTACGAGTACATGATTAACAACTTATGTCTTGCATGGTTGCCTAGTACTGCACATGACGAAAATTTCCATGCATCCAAGTCGGAGAAACGGAAAGGTGCCTCCTTCTGGTAAATAATTAGCGATAATATGACAAGCTGTGGTTAGTGGATAATAACGGAATATGTACTTGAATCATGTTATGATTTGCATTGAGAGAATTCCCACGCGAAAACACGCAAGCATGAGAGGTAGTTGTTGTGACTGAATAGTGAAATGAGCGTGGCTCGCCATTCTCAACTGACAGTCCAGGGGGGCTAATTAATGGCAGACATCAATACTTCGGCGACAATGAGCACTCGAGCCTTTGTACTCCCCGAGGGAAAAATTAACAAGGTGGCACACCTGTCGGGGATCAAACGAGGGTCACTAACAATGCAAATACTCCTCGGTGAAGGGGTGTACATGTCTGCGGAAAATAACAAGTGCTCCGGCTATTTAGTACGAATGAAAAATTATCAGCATGCATGAATCAGCAAGTTCCTTTTTGCCCGAGCCCAAATCCAGACATGGGGTTCCTTTACAAAGACCGTGTTTTATGAAATTCACTCCATCCCTCGTTTCAAGTGCTTGGAGCAACAATGTCGTGGGCGCATGATGCATACCGGCCCTTCAAATTGGACGCCGCCATTATTGGAGCTGTAAGAGGGCTCGAAATGGAGCTTCCGGTGAAAACATATTGCGCCTTTCTCTCTCACTTAAGGTAAGAGAAGGGTTGAGCTGGTAAGAAAGTCAAGAATTTCTTTATGAAACAGCCGCACCGGCTGCTTGAATGGGAAATGGCAGTATGTAGTAGAAAGCGTACTTGAGGAAAATTGTTTTTGTTCACCATCTACAAAATAGAAGGAAAGGGAAAGAGGAAGATGAAAATGCCTTGTAGAACTCCCCTGTGAATTTGGTAATATTGCACATTTTCCGGTGTCATCGCCGGCTACAGTGTAGGATTTTTTTGTGGCGAAAACAAGTACATACATATGCCCTTCCAGACCTGCTGGCACGAGTATATGTACATACGTCAGAGTTGGAATGCGTAAATTGAAGTACAAGAAGGAGTGCTTGACAGAGACCCAAAATGCAAGCTGGGAAATGTGCGCAACCTTTCTTATTTATGGAAACATGGTGTTGAGCAACCGTATCGAATTGTCTCAGGCTCGACAATGCTAATAAGGTAACAGACAGACATGTGATGCAGGCGTGAAATAAATTGCATCGAGGGTGAACACAGAGGTGATAAGAACGAGCTGGTGGGTTTCTTTCAGGAGCTGAAATCTTACTCATAAATAAACTTGACTTTTACCTAGGCGCTTTCACCGGCAACGACACCGAATGCCTTACGTCGCAATGGTAATTGAACACGGGAATCTGAACTGGACTAGCCCTTTTCGATTCAATGTAAGCAATTTGATTTTGATACTGGAAGCATCTAATTCAGAAAGAAAATAATAACATTATAAGTCAAGAAGCATTACTACTACATTTTCAATTGTTAAATTGTGGGGTTTTGCTTTATAACAGCCTGTGCCAGATGAAAAATTTGTTCTTTTGGAAAAGTTTCATTTCCTAATGATGGTTCATTAGTTAAACCAAGACTTATCTATTCCAGCCATTTTTCAGACCGGTAAGAGTCGGATAGTATTCTTCCCATGTTAAGGGAAAATTGAACAAGATCTGCATTTGAAAAGTCTTTGAATGATTACAAGAAAGGGTTGGATCGTTTCAGTGTAGTTAAACGATCTGTCGATCCATTTGACATGTCCTTTCTCTTTGTTCGTCCAAGTGGATATTGAGTAAAGGAAGGCATGATGGACTTGACATTTAAAAATGTGGCATCTGTTACGAGCCGCGCTGTTCCTTGTCTTGGGAATTGCTTAGAAAAAGTATAAGTGCAAGTAAAGTTCCAAGCGGGCGTGAAGCTCAGTTTCTTTTCGTGTCAATCATTTGGGACAGATTGGAAATGCAGTACAAGCAGTTGGAAAGAATCTAAGTTGCTTGGATCCTTTCGCCATGGCATGAGCCGGGAACTATAGTATTTTTCACTAATACTTTAAGCTCGTGAGTAGAAACATTGTAATTCCCGGTTAAACCTTCCTTCCTCAAACCGCACTGGGGTTAGATAATTTAAATGGTGCGCTACAAATATTGGATTTAAATACTAGCACGGCGGGAGGAGACGGTGCTCAAATAAGGGCTGATCGTCATGCGGCAAAGTTATGCCAAGTAGAGAAAGAAATCATGTTCTCTTCTTTCCCGGTTGTGTATCTGGCGGAAAGCGTGGGATGACTCAGTTAGTGGATTTCCTTCCCGCAGATGAGTTAATTTGAAATCTAATTTTCCTCAGCTCCAGCTTAGATCTAATTGAATTGAATTGCATCATTCTGTTTCAGTGACAGTCTTACAAGTTAGTAGGCAAGTAGGCACTAGTTGACATAATTTGAATCCGAGTTTCAAACCCTCGCGCTTTTGCATAATTTAAAGAAGAGAGCAAGATTAAAATATTGCTGTAGGTACATAATAGTTTCGCAGATCTGCGCACCGTGCATTCCAAAGGATAATGCCCGAATGCGGCTACGTCAAGCTAATTTCTCATATCGTGACTTGCACACAAAGGCAAGTAAACAAAGGGAGAGAGAGCTCCACTTTTCCGCAACTCAGCGTTAGAAATAGCACAAGAGGCAAATATCTGTTTCGCAAGTAAGTAAGGAGAAGTAGCGTTATATTCTAGCAGAGAAAAATTAAAGCAGCTCTATGAAGGGAATTAGGACGGAAAATTTGATGCAATTAGGCAAATAGTATAAACAGAGAACACAGTGGCAGGAGAAGTTTCAACAGACGGACTGTTCGGAAGAATGAAGATAAGCTACTAATGCTCTGGTGTCGGAATGTAAATATGCAATGAGCCAGTGCTATGTGAGCGACGTCCCTGAGGAGAAGAAACGGCTGTAAATGGTACGAAGAGAAAGTGAGGAAATAATGGACTGGCCCTAGGAAACTAGCATAATAAAGAGTATGAATTTAAAGAAAAACATAAGTTGTTTGTGTATTTTAAGGCTTAGGCTGAGCAGGATTTGATGGGATTGCTTGGAGAGCACTGGCGTAGGATATATGGGTAGGGTGGAGGGCGTGCATACAAGTGGCTGGAAAGTGAAAGCGGAGCAGAGCTTTACACTGCATGTGAAGAGAATGGGAGAAAGCTACGGAGTAGTGGAGAGAGCCCGATTTACTCAAAAGAATGGGAGAAAGTTAGCCGGGATGGAATACGGTGTCTATTTACATAATACATTCAGGATGGGGACAAGCATCTGTATTGAAGCGGACGCGTGTCGGATGGATTGCGGAGAGAGAGGGGAGATGAGGGCTCGCATTACTCACATGAGAAGCAGGAGACAATGTAAAAGTGTAGAGAATAATACAGTGGACCGAGAGGCATTAGGAGCTTGCGGGTCGGCATGGAGCTGGTGCCGGGACAATGGGAAAAATATGTGGTGCATAGAGAAATAGGGAAGAGAGCGAGAGAGAGAGAGAAAGAGAGAAGAGAAAGCGGAGAAAGTAGGAAAAAGGAAGAAATTTTCAACTCTGAGGAAACGGTGTCGCTGTGTTGAAAAGGGAGCTAAAATGTGAGAGAATGGACACGCTGAGAAATGAACAATGGCTTGAGAGAGGCGATTAGTATGCATGGAGGCCCATTGTTTCGATATGCTCAACTGCTTATTCGAGTGCTAGGCAAAGTTCCTCCAAACTTTAGCTTCTTGCGATTACATAAGAAAATGCATCCGCCACTATGTCAATCGTGGCAAACGCCTTACTCTCATCAGTCCACACTATCCTGCACTCCACTGTACATACTCTCCATCGTGGGATGGGAAAGCTTCAAGTGCTCTGTCTCATTCTTTTTTTCTCGCCATTCTTCCGCATTTGACCCAATAAGCTTTCATAAAATTCCGTCCGGAGCTCAAACCCCTGCGAATTCTTCCCATTGTAGTAGAACTTGAAGCTTTCAAATGCAATTCCTCTTAAATAGGGGCAAAGGCGTCAACCCATGGCCTCAAATCTCTCCTAATTGCATCCGAAATTTTGCACAAACCAACAGAATCATCTCCACTAAAGTATTGTGCATTGGTTCCAGCCGTAGACCTGGCCCCCGCCGAAGTATATCCACCCTCAATGCTAAATAAACGGCTGACGCGTCCCTTAGCGACGGCTCAACTCTACGGCTCGAAACTATTCCATCATTGTTAGAACAAAGCTGAACAAAAAAATCCTAACGCTTCTATTCGCTATAATTTGCCGTGGAACCAAAATGCAATTAGCAGGTTCTGTTCCCCCTACAAATATTTTGCGAAGTCATTTAAACGTTAGCGTGTGACTGTTCCTGCAAACGCAAGCAAGTCATGATTCTTAACACCTCATAATGCAAAGTTCCTCCCTATGGTAGCATGTGAAGCCTGGGATTTCCACCAACATGATCTTTTATCGAAATTCATGTGCAAGTGAAGAAATATTTGAAGTATTCGAGGAGGCAATTCGCCATTTGAATTCCTGTTTTGAATTCTCAAATACTCAGACAAATTTACTGGCCTGGCCAGTCAGATAGCAGGCTCTTGGAGAAGCCATTTCTAGTGAAATCCTATGGAGCCAAGGGACGAAGTTTCTCGAAATAGCACTCTAACGGCAGCTGAACGGTGCTAAAAGCGAAGGTGGTGGTCGCATGTAAAAACCCTTCTTGTACGTAATCGGTGGGAACAAAGTGCCAAACAGAGGCGATAGTATCTAAGGGGATATCTGAGCGGAATTCTTCCGGAAAGTAAAAGAAACGTGAGAGTATCTACAGAAAGAAAATTGGAAGGAAAAAATAAAGATAGAAAGGATCAGGAGCGACACGAAAAGAACATACTGGCTAGTCTCCTGAAAGTAAAAGTGGATGGGAATTTTTAGATTCTACTCTCGACTCTAGTAATTCAGGAATGTTTGAATACAGGGATACAGAAGACATTCTCCTTCATTGTCAAATAGAAAGAGACTGCGAGAAAAGGGACCTGGAGTCAAACAATGTGGGTAAAAGTGTAGGTAAATGTAAATTGCCCATGGAAACGACAAGGTAAAAGGTCTTGTGTGCTGTCACGAGGAAAACTGTATCCCATGAATGTGGAACTTTTTAGCAACAAAAGACTCCATAGGATGAAACTTTGCCTTATTCAAATATTTTTTCACAGCGGGACTGACGCATACGTAACTGTGACATAAAAAATAGTCAAATGGCAAAAGACATGCTCGTGCTGATGCTTGAGGGACAGGAGCCCTTGTCAACTTTCAAAAACACGGTTGGATTCTTTGAAAGGTCTAATCAAGCCCATGGGCAGGAATTTTATCTCAGGGCTCTCTGTCGTACTATCTTATTGCGTAAAACTCGTTTAATTTTCTTTTCCATCAATGGCAATGATGTCATCTTATGTATTACTTAGGTACTGGGACTCGGGGCAGTAAAAGTGGCGGTTACGATCTATTACCACTGGCTGGAGTACCAAAACGGACGTCTAATTGCAATTCAAACGTATAAGGGGAAATGCTCCAGGGTACGGAATGATTGTAGTGCTAACGTTAGCAACAGGAAATAAAAGTCACGCTGCATTTAGTGTTGAACGGTGCATAAGGGGAGGGTTAGATGGGCCTTGGAGAAGATTTCCGAGCATACATAGAATGGCTGGTGGCGATAGGAGGAAATAAACCTGTGGATTTGCTGAGAAGTGGGGTGAAAACCCGCTCTGTAATTGTCGGTACGCTGTTGGGGTGAATGAATCTGCAGGAAGATGTGGAATTGAAGATTTGTGCGCGTTGAATGTTTGCGTTTTCAATACGTCCTGGATTTAGGAGAAGTTTGAAGCTTTACTCAGCTATAGCTGAAGCTGTTGAAACGAGGGTGAAAGTTAGATATGTTATTCTTAAGCCAGTGACTTGTCGACAACCCCAACCTGTGGGTTGGGAGGGAAGAGCTCAAATTTCGTAGAAATGCTAAAAGCCTCTATGCCTATGCGATATGAGTGCTGCACGTATAACTAAATTGTAAAACACACAGTGCAAAAGGATTATGTGTAAGTATACCGGGATGAAGGGAGAATTGTGGTCGGTGTATATGGAAGAGATAAGGAAGTTGTACGTGTTTTAATGCACATTAGTGGGAATGTACGGGCTGGTGGGGGTGGGAAGGAGGGAGGGAGGTTTCCAGTGAAATGGCGAAGGTCAGCGGGAGCGTATGCTGCTTTCCCTTATAATGATAGATTCTCGAGGGAAATTGGCCGAAATAAAGCCACGAGGGAGGAAACGATGGAAGAATCTTTTAGAAATTACATTGGATGCTTTTTCTTGTTGGGGATGAAACTACAGAAACAAAGAGAGAAGATCAAAATCCGGACTGAGAAACCTGGACAGAGGAAGGTTGGTGGTTGGCTCCCTTATCCGCCCATTTCCTCTTCTCGTGTCCATCTTCATTTAGGAGAATTCATGAGCACTCCGTGCTCTAAAAAGCCAACATTTGTCGTCAACAGTAGAGAAAACATGGCTCTGCCGGAAAAACAAGTTGACCATTCAAAATTCACGAGCCAAAGGAAGAAATTCAAGAACATGAGGGAACGCAGGGACTCGGTCGGATTTCCTCTGATTCCTTGTGGCTGATTCTCTCAGGGATTCCTTGCCACTCTTGTTCTTCTTACAGAAATCAGAAAAAATGAAGCCGTAGAACAAAGGAAGGAAGAGGCAGATAGGAAACTTGACTGAATCCTGTAGAGTGGATGCTTTTAAACTCAGTTCAAATGCTGGTTGCGATGGCCAATCAGTCTTTGTAATCCTCCCAGCCTTGTATTGACAGCCAAAGAAGCTAACGGCGAAGAAAAAGAAAACAAAAGGTTCCGGGAAACTGTAGGCTGCGGAATTACCCTGGAAGAAATGTTTACTCGGAACGGGAGGTTGACTCCAGTCTCTCTGACTCTCAATGCATGTTCGCGGTCAGAAATTGTAAAGTAAAGTTATCTTGGGAAGAATCACGGAACTGGAAACACTGGGAAGGATAAAAGGAAACACACATTTCAAACTATGGCATTTATGTGATTCCTCGTAATCGAAATACCAGGGTAGTCAAAACAAAAAGGCAGTGATTTTATCTCAAGATTCTGTACCAGTTATCTGGCTTCTGGTAGATTCACCTACCTTTCCCTCCGAACCTGGAGCCCGCACAGTGCTGCATTACAGCCTCCTTTTGCCATGTGACCAAGCTTGTGAACTTGCCTTTGAATTTAATTCCATTGCTGAAAAAGAGAAGCAAACGGAGGGAAATTCCCTGTGAAACAAAAGCTTCCACTAAAACCTCAACTGTTTGGCTCCCGCTGCCATCCCTGTCCTTCCCGGGCACATTATTCGCGAATCTGCCTCAATCTGATATGACAGAAACTCGAGAGCGTTACAAGGAATGTCTTTGAAGAAAGCTAGACTGGGAACATCTGCTCAGATCACAGAAGGACTGCGAAGGGCGGTCCTTGGGTCAATATAAAGCCTTGAGTTTTGGCAACGGACGGAGGAAAGATTTCACCCACGAGCTCCTCACTTCCCGGCCGTGATACATAGCAGCTCGAGCATGTAGACGGAAGACCTAGACAAGAAGATTGGAAATTTCTTTTTAATGACAAAAC
>VRMD01001902.1:0-15051 GCA_009872375.1 Sminthurides bifidus | reverse complement strand
TGAGCATGATGCAGCATAATTCTTGCAGAAAATAGTCAAAAGAAAATTGAATTCTAAGAGCGACGTTGCAGCTCATTAATTCTCGGATTCGCCAATGGTATACCAAAGTGATGCAGTCTTGGAGTTTCTTTAGTCTGGCGAATTTCTTTGGTACTAGGGCGGCTTGCTCCGCAGACCAATCGGTGTTAGGGCTGTTTATTGCACCTGGTGCTCAATGATGCATTTCTGTTTGCTCTAGTTTCATTTCTTGGGTGTATGCATCACCTCCGAGATTTAAGCATTGTGCTTTGTTTTCTTTTCTTGGGGCCTGTGTAGGACGAAGGACGTGTTCGTAATTGAAGCCAGATGATCAATATCAGGCGTCATGACCGTAGACATGTCCCTGTTGATAGCGGATGCCAACTGTCACGCAGCTAATAAGATGTAATACCAAGTTAATTTGATACCCAGATATTGAAAACCGGATGGAACGAGAATATTTCCATGCGCTGTATTTGGCAAGCAGCTGAACGTGTTTAATCAGTGCAATTGAATTCAATAGTGGGCCGTGCAGGTTTGCGAAGAAGAAGAATCAATGGATCTTAGCCATAGTGAAATTACTCTCTGAAATAAGATATTTTCACGAATTACGAATACTGGGTTACGGTACGCGATCCCATGAGAAGGTATAGTGTTGCAGCCGTGGCTGTTGATTAAAGCGACTAGCACGAAAGACTTCATTTGCACTGTTTGGGTTTGAATGAACGTTATCAGATGCGCTCATTTCCATCTATTGTTTCAGTAATGCAGTCTTGGATTAGCGAGTCATGGTAGAGGTCACGGTGTCCGGTAAAGTAATCGGAGACAATGATGATTTGATTAGCGTGTTGATGAAGACGAGTCAGATGTGTTCTTACGGAAAACACGCACTCGCAGACAATCAGACATGTTTGAGTTGAGAAAGACTATTTTGATACAGGTGCTGATGAGTAACTAACTCCTTTTACGATTGAGTAAAACACGGATCTCCACCTTTCGGTTACCATATTCTTTTCATAATAACTTAGCAAGCTAGGATAATGAGGATCGTGAGCTCTGTGTACAAACGAACTGTGAAAAGTATGTATGCATAATACAAATATGAGCATTAATTAATTTTTTCAGCCAAAAGCGTAAGCTTTAGCTCGTAAAAGAATCCAAAATGATTTTTGTAGACATCATAATTTCAGTCCGTCACACTTGGCTCTAGTCCTACGCGCGTTGAATTCATGATTGGAAATGAGATAGGCATTTTTGAGTCTACGAGCTGACAAGTAACTCGAGCCCAAGAAACCCTACGTGGCCATGAATTTCTGAGTACGCAGGTGCTGACAGACGGCTGAACCTGAGTACTGGTGCGAAACCTTTATGCGAAATTTTGTTAGACTCGTTCCAACTGAATAACACGGAATTCACGAAATTACCGCTTCGCACTAAAGGCCGGGTCGGCAGCAATCGGCAGAATTTGTTATCCGTGAATTACACACGCGTTCAGTCGGCAGCGGACACTTAATAAACGATGGCTGCTAACCGTTGCCCCGAAGTCATTAGGGAGAGCCGTGAACCGAGCCGGGAAGCGTACGCAAAATGCTAATGCTTGCCGTTAAGGCCTTGAAGTCTGACAGCAGAAAAAATAGAAGGTGCGGGACTTCTTCGAATGTCCCATTTGGTAAATTCATCGCACCGGCTGTAGCTTAACCAGTCGAGGTATTCATGCATGATTCAACACTCTCACTGTTCACAGACCGCAGTACCTGTGAAATGAATGCGGTGGGTTTCTTCTTACCAATGCGATGTTGCTGATTCTGAAGTGAAATGGAATTCCATATTGTTTCAAGTCTGCATATCGTTCGTACCCAAGAAACTTCTGACATGTCCTACGGATATGTTTCAGTGTTGTAAAGACGAGGTAGAGAATCTCTTGAGAAAATTCAAATCACTCTGTACAATAATGGCAATACCAAAAGTCTGCTTCTTCAGGACTTTTCAAGTAGAGTTGAAGAGCATACTCGACTTCGCAGTAAGACTTGATGATATCACATAAGGGAATTGATACAGCATATTTAACATTCTCCCTCTGTGCCCGTGTATTCCGAAAAGAAAGTGTGTAAAAATCCTTCGATTCTTCAGTTTAATTGCCTTGCATCTTGAAGAAGTACCGGCGTATCAGACTAAGCGTAAAATTCTTTGGTCTGCGTCTCTTGTGTTTACCACGATCTAGGATAAATCCCAGATGGGGTGCACATGTACTACGTTGTCCTATAATTTTTGTCACTCGTCGGTAGACAGTGAAAAGCAGACGTTTAGAAGCACTTTGCCAAAATAATGCAGCGGTTTGGGCGTTTCATACTCAAGGAAACCTTGTCGGCACGATTTTAGGTCGAATGCCGAATCCTTTTGTACTAGTCTACAGAATTTGAGAGGGATTCGCATGCAAGCAGTTGAAATTTTGACTGGTTGAAACCTTGGAAATAGTTTAGCAAAGGTTGAATGAAACCTTAAAACATTCAGTTGAACGGGAGGTATTACAAGAAGAAATTAGACTTGATAATCCTTTGTACATGCCTGATCCTGTTTAATGGATCATCAGTTTATCTTTCACGCCTTTTCCTGAGCTTCAAAAAAATTGGAATCGTCATTGTGCTGGAATAGAGTTATAATACGCGTGAAATCATGGTTTGTCAATGCGTAATCCGACTGTTGACTGTGGAAGCGGATTTTATCTATGTAGGGACATGACATGATTCATTCGAGCTGAAGTCATGCAGGTGGGATCTCGTCATAGAAGGAATCGAAATCGCAAAATTTATTACAAGCAAACGGACGACCTGCTGTTTCGTACTGACCAGGGAACGGTAGAATTTATGTGCTGCTACTGATGTTTTAACATTTTGCAAATGTGGGTCTCATCACATGAGCACATGGGAAGCTTGTGAATCGCAACATATGACTCAGAGGTTGAGGAGAGGATTCGTGCATGCTGCACGCGTCTTACCCGTCTCCTTCCGCTTTGCTTCATGTTTGGGCCGGGCATCATTCGGGGTTTTCCTCCACTTGAGTCACATCACATGCAAGCAGGTGAAATCGATCCGCGCATGAGGTTTCCTTGTCGTAGTCTCGAATGCTATTAAAAACACTTTTACGTGTAGCAAAATATGCCGGTTTATGTTTACTGCTGTCTGCAGTGTTTGCAATATCCTCTACAGATGCGGGTGCCCTTTTCTTTACTGAATCACTCATGAAGCCTGTGTCGAGCCTACCAATACCCTCTATCACTCTGGTGATTAAGTACACCCACCATCAAGGAAACTTGGACCACCCAAAATTGAAAGCTAGGAAGAAACTCCCCATCTGCCCATTGCATTCATACAATTCTGAATATGAATGTACTGAAATAATTGCAATGGCTAATCTAGGGGCTCGCCAGGTGTGAAACTTCAAAAAGTTGCTTGCAATTCCAAAAGTCATTTGGTGATGCGCATGTCATAGTCACAGTGCAAGCAAAAGTAGGTGATCAGATGATCAGCAGATCCTCGTAGTTCTCTGTAGAGGTTGTGGAAATAGCAACCGCAATTCGCCCAACTTGTTTTGCAGGAAAGGAAAAGGAGCAGCTCTACCCGTTTGTGAACTGTGGCCGAGTTTCTGCTAATGTTGTCAGATGATGAATTAAGAGATCAGGGAAGTGCTTGTTTGTAATGTGTACGTTCCGTTTTACGTGGATTCTTCGGGTCAGGACGGGTCATTGCTGTTCTTGTTCGCAGTCACTCATGACTTACCGTTCTGTACAGCAAGTGGACGTGGTAATAGCGGTGTGAATGTGAAGCTTTAAGTTTTCGTGTGGCGTGGCTACCCTTTTTAAGAAATGGTTCCGTAGGAAGCACAATGCCTTATTGTAAAATCGCACTTGGAATCTCATGATCGTGCTCCGGAACCAAATGGCATGGTTCGACCCGTTTTTTTTATTTAATGCCACAGTTGGAGTTGCGATCCGGCAAACTTGCAAATATAATAGGCTGATATGGAATTGTACGTCCATTTGTACCGAAGTACATGAGCCTGAGACGGTAAAATCTTCGGTTGGAGAGGTACACGTACAAGGACAGAGAATATGTAATTTGCACTATGCTCAAACGGTCTTCCATATGCTTTCAGCTGTTGGGCAGCAGCAAGGTGCTAATGGATTCATGCTAGTTCCTGTGATGATGAGCTTGTGTGCTCGCACATTGGTACGGTTTTGTTTTACTTCCGCTCACCGACTGCCGTCGCAGACCATGAAGCAAACCTTGCAAGGTTGAATGAAAATCATCATGTCATTATCCACGCTGCTCCTCGTACTTTTCGACTAATGCTTCGTCATGCTGCAAATTTTTTTCAGTCGCGCTTTCTCCGTTTGTCACAAGCCTCTCATGAGACAGGGAAAGCATGAACCCTGTGATTTAGCTAGACAGGAGAAGTGAATCGCATCAAGTGTTTTTTGCAGTGATTGCTTGAACTAACTGTGTATTGATGATTTTAGTGATGGCGATGGTGTGTAGCGGTAGAGCAAATGGCAGGTACAAAGTACAAGGTAATAATAGCTGGGAAAGGAGCTCAACATGTTTCTTTGATTGGAGGGTTTGGCGTGGCGGATTTTTTACAGTTCAACTTTTTATGGTGCATAATGCTTTTGTTTGTGCGATTTAAAAACGAATTGTTTACGTGTCATAGAAAATGACTCTGCTCGAACATATTATTGTTCGTTGCTCTGCTCCTAATGATTTTTTTTCTGTGATGGTCCTGTCTGTTCTCGTGGTAGAGTCTTAATTTTTGTAGTAATGCACTCGAAATGTTCTTTGCTTGCCTGTCAGCTCTGTCAGTTACCATCGTGTCTGATGGGTTGAAAAGGTAGTGAAGCGCTGAGGTGTTCATCTTCGTGGTCTTAATGTTTCATAAAGTTGTTATTCTCGAGCTTGGTAGAGGCGCATGCCCACTTGTTCTAGTGCTCGAACAAGGGTAGTAACAGTACTTGAGGGCGGGTCGGCACTTATGATGATCGTTGGTAGGCTCGACTAACTCTCCTGGGAGGCTATTTATGATAAATCATTGGAAATGTGAAACAAGGGGAAAATGTAGAACTGTACGCCCTAATCATTGTAATTGATCGTAACTGATGTTTTGAAAGTTTGAGCTGTCAAAGGATATTGCGAAAAGTTTCAAGTGGATGCTTCCGCACTGCAAATCTCTCCCTCCTCGGTGGCAGTCAGTGGTGCCTGATGGTTAATTTTGACGCGGCTCTGGTTAATTTGTGAAGGAGCGGATTTTGCACTTGTTACCTGCAGTGCAAGCTGTTTCTGCAACCTTATACCTGCCACGGCGAGAGCGTGTTTGACAGTCGTGCGGTTACGTGAGGATGGAGGGCTGGATGAGCACGTAGATGATAGTGGTTTTGTATGCTGTGAAAAATATACTTGATCTTTTCACAATCTTTGAGAGGGGGAAACCTTTCCTGCCACCACCAACAACGAGATGATAAGTCAGGTGAGATCCTGCCCGAGTTAAGGAACACGGCATGGCAGATAGACCTTATGGTTCGTGTTGATTTTGAACTGATTCTAAGCAGTCTCTATTTCTGCTCTGTCTCAAGGAGGAAACTCCGATTTTGATACGATCAAAAAAGGTTATAGTCCGTCGATAATTAGTGCGAATTAACATCAGGTTTCTTACGGGACTCTTACTCCCGTGTGCATAAGGGCAATTCATGCTTGTTTGAGTTTGAACTCTATGGTGCCAGTTTTGGCCAGTGGGCAGAGCGGATTTTTATGTGCATTTGAGCCCCAGAGGATTTTTGAGCTGGTGGTGGTGGCGCTCGTCACTCTGGTGCACACCTTGCACTCTTTCGGCACATTCTTCATACCTCTTCTTTGTACTTGAGACCTTGGATCTTGACATGTTCAGTTAATCTGCGGACTTTCTTCACGGTTTTTCTCACAGGGTGCAAAGTTCCGTTCCATTTTTCTCAATGGATTACCAATTTAATACTGCATGACTTTCCAAGACAGTCTCCGTAACGTGCTAGTAGGAGGTGCAGTTTAACAGTGAAGGTTAGCTTGTATACTTGCCATTCTCGGCGGCGTTGTAGATTCTGCGGAAACGCTCTTTGCTTTTACTTGGCTCTGACATGCTTCTTCAACTCTGTCCAACACGCCAGTCAGCCAGCCAGCCGCAGACTCATTCACCTTGTTTGCCCAAGGCATATCAGTCCTCGCTCTTATTCTTGTCGAGATGCAGTGAAGCGACCACTACTACTACGAAGTGAGCCGCTTGTGTTACGTTTACATCTGTTGTGTCGATGATCTGATTTCATTCTGTGAAATTATTCCTGTGACGCTCAACGCGCATCATCAGCAGCCGGCCTGGTATCTCGTCGTAAAAGGAGTTTGGCAGCAGCAGTAGCAGGCTTCAAGATAGCTGTTTGTTTACACTTGGCGCAAAGTTGCTATTAAATTCCTTCGTTGCTCAGAGACTTGACTTTGATATTCCGGTTTCCGGTCATGTTTGCTTTCCCGTTGTGAAAAGTTCTAATTCCCACGAGTTATAAGCTCTTTTGTTTATTTGGAAGTCTGCGTGCAGGGGATGTAATAATTGGCTCGAGTTTAGTGACATTTGAATGCTCACAGTGTTCGTGAGAAAAAACTGCGTCAACCTTGAGGATGGGCAGTTTTAATTGACAGTGTTCTGATTGAAATCCGTGGTTCGAAGTACTGGCTACGTGGAACTGGACGAACCGAAATCGGGTTCTGAACGTGTTGGTAATTTGTACAGACAGTTAAACTAGGTTGGCCGATTGGAAAAGACGGAACAGGAACTTCCCGGGAAGCTCATTTCATGGCTGTTTCGGCACGTACCTGGTTCGTCGTGTTGCCTACGCAGTGAAAAAAGTTGTAACATTAGATGTTTACGATTTATTTCACTCTATTTTAGACACTGAAATGGATAGACGCGTACCGCCTCAACACTTTTACACCCGTTTTTGCTTCCTGACATAAACGCGTGGCTCGGCTCGTGCTGTATCGAAGTTTCCGTTTGAAAGTACTGGAATCTCCGTAGAGTTCAAAGAGTACCAAAGGGAACTTGGAAATTGTTTAGAACAGCATTTGTCTGTGCCGGCATTTCGCCACCACGACAATCTAAGCTTGTTCATCCACACATTTTGTTTAAATTTAGGTTGTATTTTTTGTTGTCAAAGTATGGTAGGGAAAGAAAAACTGACTGCCACTATTTCACGGAAGGTCCTCTCGGTTAATGAGAAGGAGGGAAGTACGGAAGGGTAATGTTCTTGCGCTTGGTTCGTTAGCCTTAGTGGGAAAAGCAATCATTGGATGGAATAGTACGCAAGCGGGAGCAATATTTTTCCATTAAGCTAAAAATCAGTTTTGACAATGTTTTCCTCCTTTTAATGGTTTGCTGACCGGAGGATATGCTTGCGATCTTGACGCATAACAAGGAGATAAAAAATGTTTAACATTTGTTGGAATCATTCTCCCCAAAAATCCATTACTTTCGCGACTTTGAAGGGAAGTAGGAGTTGCTCCGACTGAATTCGCTAACATCTCAAGATGCTTGTGGTAGTTACTTATGTCTAAGCCCAAGAAGGCAATTACCATTGTTTGTGGCTAGTTGGCTGTTAACCAAGATGCTGATGTTGGAACCAAGGAAACACACGGCCTAAAGATTGTGTGCCGACTCTTTTCCTGGTTAGGAGGTATCGATTACCTGGTTTATTGCTCGCCACTCGAAGCTTTTTTAATATGGAAATGAACTTGATGGGGTTTTAGTACTCGTCTTGTGGGTTCTTGCAGACTGTGCGATTTACTGTGATATGTGAACGACGGATGTTAAACCATAAACGGCGGTCAGTCTTCATGTGTGTACTTATTTTTAATCTTCCGGCCACTCCAAGGCAATGGTATATAGGCTCAGCCTTATTTTGGCCCATTGAGACATTCAACTTCAACATTTATGTGGTAGGGTTAAATACGGTACGATGTCCCTGACCATTAATTTTAAAGTTTAATATCAGGTACAAAGCCGTTTTCAAAGTTTCATTTATGCGTGTGTAGCCTCGGCCAGTGGTTTATATTTTGTAACGGTAAGGAAAGTCGGAAATCGTTTAGGAAGCAGGTAGATTTTGAAACAGTATCTTCCCCCATTATTCGAAATTTCAGAATCTTTTAGGAATGCGTTGCAGATGACCGCAGTGTATGAGTCGGGCATGAAATATTCAGTTACGAGCATGTTTTCCGTTCAGTTTCTTCGGCCTGGTAGTACATTAATTTAGATAAATGTCAGGTACCGTTTCGAGTTAGGCGGAAGGCTGCTGGAGGGGAAGATGTATCTGCGTTAGAGACTTTTGCATTAGCTTCTAAAGGAACTAAAGAGCCTGAAGTGCTTGGTGGGAGGACAGGAGCTGAATGCCTAGGAGCCAGAATTTCCTTGTACATCTAAAATGCATGTAGGAAAGCTCGCTCAGCCGATTCGTGGGCATTAGTGTAATGAAGGCAAATTTTTTATTCGGACCACGGCCATTTTTCCGTAAGTGCATATCGATCTGGATCTTTCACTTCATCCATTCACGAAGGACACGAGATTTTGATACGCGCTCCAAAAGTGTATGGTTCGTAGTAGAAGTTTACGTGCATGCGTGAGTGAGACTGCAGTTGCATCCTGGTCTTGGGTAGAGTCGAGGCATTTGCACAAGGTACAGTTTAAAGAGTAGAGAGAGAGGACGAGACCAAAAGTCCCATTATCGTGACAAGGCAGCCTGGCCACAATCATAATCACGCAATATCTGCGAGACTGAAAAGGAGATGTTCATCTTTTCTTGGATACGAGGGCGAATGAGAATCAAGGATTCGATTGATAACAGCATCTGATAGTATGTTGCCGGATTAAGAAACGGCGAGGCTGTTCAAGTCTCCGTGCCATTCGTTCCCTTCTTCTGGTGGTTTCAGCTGGGTGCCTCTTTGAAGTCAAATCTACTGCATTTCAGTGGCGATGCTGTCGAGACATTTTTCTGCCTTTTAAGCCTTCTCGAATAAGGAGAAAGGAGGGAGTTGGAAACATTCGGAGAAACAGTCACGTAAAAGCTTACTTGAATGTCAAAACGAAAATGTTAAGAATCTTGCTTGCGTGTTCCTTAACCGGTTAAAGTTTCCAGTGCTGCAGACTCCAGTGCTATAGAGTGTCTCAGTCAATTGTGTTATTTCGCGTCTCCTGTCTGAGAAGTTGTGTGCCGGTGTAACAGTAATTGACTAAAAGTTTTCAATAATTGGTTTATTCACTACACTTAAACTTTGCCAGCGTGGGTTTTGGAGACGGGAAAGGCTACAATTACGGCAGGCAGGAATAAACGAATGCGTGTCGGAGATCCGAGTCAAGAGTGTAATCGTAGTTGGTATTGACCTACGTGAGGCGGTACAGTCGGAATTCATTTCAGTGCTTGACTTAAGTTTGAAAGAAGACAAGAAAAGTAAAGAAACTGCCACGTTGGAAAATATCTCACTCTGATTGATTGAAACGAGATACCGGCATCATCATGATATCATCACCAGAATTATCAGACGAGTGTTGGGATGACAACAATAACCCTTGGAAGGGTAAGTTTCTTTTCTGAGGTTTTGAATATGTTATTGATTAGTTTATTCTGATCTTTTGAATTAATTTAAGAAGGTTGTTTGTACTTGAAAGAAGCTGGTTGTGCAAGAAACCTCATTGAGTGAGTTTTATATTTACATCGTGAAACTCGTGAAAGAGAAAAGGACTCAGTGCTCTCTACAAAATTAATCTTGCTGCTCCAACTACGCTCTACCGAGCAGGTGCAGTACTCGTGTTTACCTTCAGGTTTGCCGAGAGCGAAAGAGTCAAGGTAGAAAGTTAGCTTCGCGAATCAGGTGCAGATGTCTCTCATGTTGGCTGTGGATCAAGAGATTGCAGGCTGGTTTTCGCTTGCTTGAGAAAGAAGTGTTGTGATCTTACGATTTTCTATCATTTGTAATTCCTCTCGAGCACAGTAGCTGTTACACATATCACGATTCACACCTTTTTGAAGTGTGTGCTTGGAGCGGAAGTACGCCGTAAATCACATTTTATTCTCGTTTTTTTAATACCAGAATGTTTGTAAGGTCAAGTAGCCAATGCTCAATGCCTAGCAATGGTTTGCTTACGGCCCGCGAGAATATTAGAATCAACTCAAAGTTGTTTGTTGCGGCAAATGTCCGAGAATACCATGCTAGTGTTGTTGCCATGCCTGGTGGTGAAAGTAGGAAATTTTTAACCTCTGACTCTGGTAAATTGGCAATCGAAGAGCGAGATTTGAGGAGGAATTCGCATCCTTGTTTTGTACTACGGGTGTTTTTGCTGGTATTTTCGGGTTCGTTCACCGTAGCTTTGGAAGCAAGCTGTGAACTATTGCTACTGGGCGTCGGAACGGAAGAAATTGAGGGCAAATTTTATGCACGTCGGAATTCGCATGCCTTGACTTTTACACGCAATGCGACCATATGACTTTTGTGACTTGAGCCAAGCCGACATTAAACGAGGCAAAGCAATGCGGCAGATTGGAATATCAAAGAAATGAACTACCTACCTTACAAAATGGGCGTGAGTAATTGCACACTGCAACTTCGGTAAAATATTTTGCATTAGTTTACGGTTCATGAAAAATGCAAGCTCTCAACTCTGGGATATCAGAGGCAGTTGACCTGTCCCACATTGACTCTTGCAGCCATACCCAAGCCTAAAAAAGAACTGACGAAGTGTTCCTTGACGTGATCAGTACACATTTCTCTTGAGGAGATACGCTGAACGTCCGACTGACATTATTTTAATGGCATGGAGTGAAGGACAAACGGATCTGGCTTGCCTAGGTCTATGATGAACTGATTACTGTTGAACTGGAATAGGTGGAGGTTGATTAAGTAGCATCCGTGGTTTGCAATGGCTTAACCGAACTTTTAGGAACGTAAGGGTGATTTTGCTCTCTGGGAACATAGTTTCAGCTAACGTTTTAAGGGCAAGGAGTGGCAGTTCTTATAGACTCTAATTCTCTAGTTAAACCTGAGTCCGAAACTTGCTCCGGAACAGAGACTCTGTTTAAAACCTGGGTCCAAAACTTGGGTCTAGCGCAGAGTACCATTAGCTCTGCATCAGGTTAACTGCAAAGCTGCTGATCTTATTACTAAAGCTGTTTGTAGATGCCAGACATCTCGAAGACTACTGGACCTACGAAGCTTCAATACACTGTGCGCATGGCCATTGCACTCGGTCAGCAAAATAAATCAGCTAGATCAGAAAATGTGCTTTTGCTTAAAGGATTCCGCTGGATTTGCAATTCTCACGGAACAGAGCATCGGATGCAGTTTTGGCGAGCAAAACGAACATGAGTGAAAGAGTTAAATGTCGGGCTCTGGTATGGGCTTGGTTTGAAATTATTTATTCTGCAACTCCGCCCATTGCAAAGCAGATGATTTGGTTGTGAGTCAGACCAGACGNATGCAGTTTTGGCGAGCAAAACGAACATGAGTGAAAGAGTTAAATGTCGGGCTCTGGTATGGGCTTGGTTTGAAATTATTTATTCTGCAACTCCGCCCATTGCAAAGCAGATGATTTGGTTGTGAGTCAGACCAGACGCTTTTCCTCCTGTTTGTCTGCCAACATTAACATGAGCATCATCATCCACAGAATTGCTCCAAAACCTAGGTGATGTCAAGTGTGCCAGGAAATATTTTTCAGCTACAGTGAGAGGAAGATTGGAAAATTGCTACATGAAATGACTTGGAAACGATAATTCTTGGAATTGAACCCCTAATTTTGTAGGTCTAGTGGCAACGTGGTAATTGAAAAGAGTGTGACGTTAGTTCAAATAACGAAAAGGAGATGCATGAGTGCCAGCATTTGCACATTTGTTTCTCATGACCATATCTGCTTAGAAAAGCTGAAAGCCTTGAATCTTGTATGTGAGAGAAGAGAAGCATGTACTTCGTTTTGGAGAAATCTCCCGTTTTGCAACTTCGTCTTTTTATTGGTTCGAGTTCGGGGTTTTGGCCTTGAGTCTGATGGCAATCTATCGGTCACTGCATTTGGGTTCCCTTTTACTGTTTAAAGTGGCAAAGTATGAAGGGAGCTTATCTGATAAAACATTTGCAGTCAGGTTGGTTTACTCCGCTTGCACAGCTCACAGTCCGCAGTTTTATGTTTATGACACAGAATACAATGGCTGTTACCGCGTTTGTTATAACGTGTGATCAGGAGCAGGGAGCAGAGGAAAAGGTTTCAGTGTTGATTTATTAGCATTTAATAGTCAGCTGTTGAAGCGGAGCTGTTGCTTCTGCAAAACACATCACCATACAAGGAAGCTCAATATGCGTCTGATTTGACATAAAATACCAGTTCTGCTCAGCTCAGGCGATAATACAAATGAGGCGAGAATGCATTGTGAATTGAAAATTGTAACCAAATCGTGAACAGAATCGATAGAGCGTTCATGCCTAGGTGAGATGTGCAAGAGTGTCGGCATTGTTTGCGAAATTGGCATTTTCCATCCGTCTCCAGTCCTCTTCCCACCTCATCCAGCTTGATATTATCGCACTGCCACTGGGAGTTTATTTTCTTGTCTTTTACGCTCTAGGCTGCCATTCTTATGTCAGAAAGCTTACAAATTGCTGAAGCATAAAATATTTTTTATCGAACATTTCGCACCTGTATTTCAAAGCAAATAATAAAAGAATGACGTAAGCTGACTCAGCAAGGGACGGAACTTTGACTTACCTACCCCAAAATAATACGTTTGACCATGAGTATAGTTGCCAAGGGGATTCATTGTACTGATTTGTGAGCGGAAGTGGAGATATTTATATGGTTTGTGGCCAAAATCATTACACGGCCTCTTTCAGCCGAAGGAATTTGGGTGAAATTGTGTTCAGGGTGCAGGTTACATTTCCTGCCTCGCAATATGTGGTCGTAGCCTTCAGAAGTTGGAATAGGAGAAACTTTTTCCGTGAATCGAATGCAAAATCTGTGTGAACTGCAAAAATTCTAGACACTCATGAATGAGATGGTGGCTGAGGTAAAAATCGTGGAGGAAATTAAGTGTTGTGCTCTTGTTAAAAGCCCAGGTTGAAATTATAATCAGAGAGTGATTCCAAGCTCAGGTTGCAAACATGGTCGGTTGTTGGAAACTGAATGTAATCGGTGGATAGTTTAGTTGTAGTAGCAGGAGAGACGCGATTATGATTGTTATTACAAGGATTTTTGGCGTGCTCTCCGCAATTTTTTCCTGCCACTCATGTTAAAGATTCGCTTCGCTGAGAACATCTCTTAGAGTAAATGGTGGTGATCAACGGAGATCAGCTCCCTCACGGGTACCCTCTTTCGTTTGTGTGAGTACAAGAACGTTTCTTGGAGCGCACATGCTGCAGCGTACCAGCGTGTAGTTGGTGTGCGAAACGGTGGGGCGCAAGAGCCAAAAGAAGTCGGCGCTTTCTCATCGTAGTGATCGTGTGCGAATTGAAAAGCCTCGTGTGTTTGTAGTAGTTTGCCAACTCCACTCGACTAAAGCCAAGTGGCTGATTCGCATTCAGTTGGAGTTGATGGTGGTATGGCTTGGTGGCAATGGAGTTTGCCTCAGTCAGTCCTTGGTGAAATCGTTTGTGAATTAAACCAAGTAATTTAATTACGGATTGTCTCGTGTTTGGTAGAGACATGAGCCGGAGCTAGAGGACGATATCATGAGGTAACGAGAAATGCAACTAAGAACGAATAAGTGCTCAGTCAGTTGTTGGAATCTGCTCATTGAGAAATTCTTGTGGTTGTGACTTGGGTCTGGTAAAGCGATACAAAGTCTGCTGGTGTCAGTATTGTTGTGCTGTGATGCGAGAAACTGCTGGATGAGTCTCGTTACTACGTAGCTCCTTGGCTGTGAAAATCGTATTTTTTTGAAAGTGTTTTTGTACTTCCATGTGTAAATCATAACAGTGGCCTTAGGGCTCTGAAATTCTTTGGGACTGGAAGGAATGTGTCATCTGACTCACTGAGTGAGATCATCCGTGCACTCTTTAAGTTTTCAGTGCACGTTAATTTACGTGTTGATTCACAGTTTGTACACAGCTCAGCTGCCGGTTTTGAATACAGGAGGCTAATATGCAACTGTGGTATAATGAACTTGATTCGAATAAAGAATTGGACTTGAGTAACCTGGTTGAATAGTCGTAGTTGAAACCTGATGCCACCTCTTCTGGTTGTTGTGTAGTATTATTTTCATCTCGGTGTCTATTCGTTTCAAGATGGAGATGATAAGATAGGACGGTGAAAGAATACTGAATGGAAAGACGACGCAAGTAACAGATGGTTTAGAGAGAGACAACTAACTGGTCCCAAGTTTGCACTTGTGCTAAGCTAAAAAGCCCGAAAGAAATTCTTGTGTGGAAGTTCTCGTTGCCGTAAACCAATCAGCTGAGAACGAGGATCATATTTGGATAAAAGGATTTTGAGCTTCATTTTGCTTCTAAGAAAAAACCATTGTTGACATATGAGTCAGTTGTGTAGGCGATTGGCAGAGTAGAGGAGCTGCCAAGGCTTTGTAATGCATTCCTCCTCGGGGAGGTATAATTACCGGTCTGTGTTCGATTGTTTATTTGACTTGGTCCTTTTTTGCAAAAAGGTAGTGAATCTTAAAGCCTGGTTTGGTGGCGGAGCTGCGGCTGGTTCTGGTTTTGGTGTGGAAGAAGTAGCGTGCATGTAAATGTTTGTAAGACAGGCGGTAATCAGTTGCTTGATCGGTCATCCTGATCGTTAAAGAATCCGAGGATTGGAAGAAGGAGCCAAGTTATTTTTAAGCCAGGAGATTGAACTTGATGGAGTTATGTAGTCAAGTATTAGGTTTACCTATATTGCATTGTTACATGTTGCAGAAACAGAGGATTAGATGATGGTGGTGCTCACCGCAGACAAGCTGTTGGTTAAACTTTTTACTTAAGTTTGCGGTTGGCTCATTTAGTA
>VRMD01001901.1:0-15051 GCA_009872375.1 Sminthurides bifidus | reverse complement strand
TATCACATTCGACATACCTGAGTATCTCCATAAACCGTTGATTTGCCTAGCACTCTAGCCCGCCTCATTCCACAGTTACTAACATGCATTGGTTTGGCGATCATTCAGATGACTTATGCGAGTATCGCCGCCATTAAGAAACTTGTACCGCAGGTGGAAGACAATGATAACGTCGGCAGTTCAAAGTTCACGGCTGTAATACATTAAGTGCCAAAACATTGATACCAAAGTCTATCTTTGAATCTGTTACATCTTGCTTCCTCCGTCTTCCGTCAAACTCAGGGCTGATTGTCTGAGACAGAGATCAACGCACTACAAGCCAAATACCATCAGGACTGTCGTTATTTAACACACTCTTGACCGCTTCAGCATAACAATCGCAAAGCAGTACTTTATAAAGACACGCTGTAAAGTAACGGAGTTATGAATCGCAGTTTTTCATTCAACCACATTCGCAACGAAAGGTGATTTAATGCCTCGCAACCGCCTTTGCATCCCAATTAAAAATTTCAATTCATTTTTGCTTATGTTTTCATTTAGTTGAACAAAATAGCTCATTCGACACTCAACCATAATTCGCAGACATTTCACACATGGTTGATCTCACACCTACGTTCTTGGAGCTTTCTCGAGATATTTAGCAAGTTTTTCAGCGCAAACTGACTCTACAAATTAGTCTTTCCCATTTGAACAGGGTTACTTGTTTCAGTCAGAGGCTCAAACGAGGCTATTAACAACAAACTTAATTTTTACGCCCTTTTGCCAAATCAAATGCATGATATGTGTATGAGAAGAAACAGATGGCAAAGCCTTAATTATTACTACGTTCTGTAGAGTTCAAAAACAGCAGAGTGAGAGCAGTCGTGGTCAAAAGTAGAGTACTTTTGCAATAAAGCAGGCAAATGTTCGTGACAAGCAGGAACCCTGCAGCTGAAAAAGTTCCCGGTAATAATTGAGGCACTGAATGAAGGCCTTAAAGGAGCAGAGATGATGATGATTAACGTTATCTTGTCTGGTTTAGCTCCCAGGTTTGTTTTCATCTGCCATGAGATTCATACAAGCAAACCGACTCTTCACTCAGCTACATGTTCGGCCATACTATTAGATTATGCACGCTCAAAATTGTCACGCCATGATTTATATACCTTGACTTTAAACAATTACTCTCAAAAGAGCCGAATTAAGAGAGCAGGGAGATTAGAAACCCAAAACTGTAACAACTTCGTGGGTCCTTCTTACAAAGTCAAAGTCATGAATGAATGAATGGACGGGTGAATCAAATCAAAATCCTTAATACACTAACGCTACATGGGAGTTCACGTGCGGTAGAAAGTTTTTTGTGATCAACAAGCAAAAGAATCATCTCACAGGTCATTCAAGCGCTTTACAGGAGTGGTCCACTACTTGAACAGAAAGTGAAATCTTCATTCCGTTCAACTTCGAGATCAAGCCTATGTCTACGCTGACCACCTGTAATAGCTACCTTTAACCAAATTATCTCATCAACTCGATCATCTTAACCAAGTTGAATCAAACATCTTAGCTGCACACGCCCAACTGTATCGCCTCCGTACTTACTCCGACCAAAATTCTATTAGCATGTAGCCAACCCAACGCTGATTGCTGATTATGCCAGTTACCCATGCTTTTGGCTTCCTCGATGACAGCGCCTATCAAAATAAGGGTTCTACGCCAGAAAGCAGACTCTCATCATTTGCACTCCATGCCATGACTTTCATTCAAAAATTATTTTTTGATCGGTTCTCGAAGTAAATCAATTTGAATTCAACACAGCACTATTCATAAGATCAATTATGCGATTATAAGAGCATTGGAACATTAACTTTTGTTCTATTACTTTTATAGACATATTGCTTCAGTTTCACCGCGATCCAACACAATAGCTTTGCAGTTACAAGCAATCAGTTCCGGTATGGCAGTTCTTTAGAGCTTGCTAATGCGCTTCTTCGTAGCCAACAATTATGGATGTCCAGTCCACCTCACCTTCATTTGCTAATCAAGTATGCTACCCGTTACGGCTACTGCTTATACTGACCTCATTAGTATGCAGAAAACCAATGAAAGTTTTTGAGTTGCAACCTGCCTTGGCGCAAAACCGTTAAAACCGCTTCAGATTGTGGCTTTGTTGTGCTACTCAAGCAAAACAGAAGCAAGACCGAATTCGACCACTTTTTCCCACTCGTCTACAGACGACTGTAATCGTTTGCAGTGACCGGTTACAAGATTTTTCTTTTGGGGGCAGAGATTTTCGCAATAAACAGTCTCTTGTGACAAAAATATGCACGCAAAATCTTTTCTCTTCTATCAGCAGCTAAATTTCCTCAACGAAGATTCTGTTAGGATTCAAAGATGCATCTCAACCAATGAACTGACTTATTGCAGAAATTAATTGGTATGCTGAAACACAACAGCTGCAGTGCTTTCGCAAAACAACCTGCCTACTTTCTCTGGGTCATCTTTGTTTTGCAATTCTTTTTCACCTGCACCGCATGAACGGACACTAGCGCCCACAATGAGTTTAACATTTTAATTCCTCTCGTTGGACCTTACAGTTAAGTTCAGTAGCCGCTGACAGCTGAGCATAAAAATGAACATACAGCTTTACTGCAGTACAACCTTTCCTGACTTGGAAGTTCCAACTGAGTAATCACAACATCATGTTGTTTTCCGCGCACAAGAAAAAACTACATACCGCTGTCAATGATAAAGTCCGGCTACCGTACCCATCCTAAGTTCACTTCTATCCAAATACGGAAGGATTTAGTCAGAACTTCAACCAAATTTTGCAAGATTAACCGAGAAACACCAGTGATACCTGAGCATATGGTAAAGTATATGCCAATCCCGATATCAGTTTCAGAAAAATCACAAACCCGGAACGGTAAAATCCTGTTCACCCAGTAACCCTTTGAAAGACACGAGGGAGATGGTTATTAGGTTTCTCTTCATATTACATTTTCTGTTAACAGCAAAACTCTCATTACTCATTCGTGTTTTCAAAAGCCATTGGTTTCAAGTTTCCGTCGACTTCTCAAAATCTTCATTTTTGCAGCACAAAAACTTAAAACTTCGACCTACAATCATGACTATGTGGACTCATTAACAAGCTGAAGTTTAACTTTCATTTACTGCAAACGACTGATGAATCAACACTCCTCTTATTCCGTGCAAAAGTTTTTTTAAAAATTCAACTAATGTATATAGCTTATATTTCTTTTTAATCCTATTTCAGGCAGAAACATAGCCAACTTCGGAACCACCGATCAGCGAATAGTTGCCCCGAAGCCAGCTGAAGGAGGAAAGTCACGTTTGGATAAATTCTACAGTTTCATGATTGAGTGTTGGTGAAAAAGCAGTGAATTAGTGGCAAGTCCATGTCGAATGTCGTGATACAGCTGTCAAGTCTTGACGTGATCTAACTTTTCCTGAGTACTACCAGTATTTCTAGAAGACTAACGATGACTGACAAGTGCAGGGACGTAAGTGAAATCTGCAAAATCTAAACTCCAAGCAAACAATTGATTATCGGCAACTGGCACGAGTTTTCAAGGGAATGGGAAAAATGTCAACGTTGCCTATGAGCGTAGCCAACGCTCGTCGCACGACCGAAACCAAAAAAAGAGGTCTCAGTCAACTGAGGTACCGGAATCAACGTGTGATCAGTATGCGTTATTTCATCGTTCCAATACTTTTGTTATCGTGCGGAATAAACAGAACTGAAGGTGCCGAGGAGGACTGTCCATGGTACGGGAATTCCCGAGTACCTCTTGCCATTAAGGCAAATTGTTTATGTGCACGAAATCAGACTTCTCAAAACCAACTTAGTGTTCAGTGTCACAAGATTGAGGGACCGCAACTAGTAAATGTGCTACTGAGCACACGGCAAAATTCTAAGGATGCCTTGGAGCTCCTGTATCTTAACGGAAGTCATGTTACCGACGCAAACGGACAGGTCCCGCCCAATCTCTTCAGAGATTTAAAAATGGTACAAATAATTGATTGTAAAACCTAATGATTATGAGGATATGCAATCTCAGCGCTCCATGGACCAAAAAATTCGGACTTTACCTTTTGTTATAAATAACGAGCTCGATTAATTAGTTCAGAATGAAAGAACTCTCGATTAAATGTATTTTTGGCGTTAGAAGAGATTTAAGTCGTCACATGCATTTTTACATTTAGAGTGAATGCTTCAAGGCGAAAAACAAGCGTCGGCCAAAATACAATAAGCTCTCTGATATCCAAACTATACTTCACGGCTAATTAAACTCGAGTTTCAATTTTCAGGTGAGTTTGCAACTATCCAGCTGCAATATCAAATCCATTCACCCAGATACGTTCCGAGGCCAGGAAGCGCACATGAAGCACTTGAGCCTATCACAAAATCAGCTCAATGAAGTGCCGGTGGGTGCTCTAGAACGTTTGACTCAGCTTGTCCTACTCGATATGAGTTACAACAAAATCACCAAGGTCCCCGATAATGCCTTCCACACCCTCAACAAGCTCAGCACGCTCAAACTTAACGATAACAATCTACTTGACTTTGCCTCCCACAGCTTCAATGGATTAGAATCATCTTTGAGGAACCTCAATTTAAAAGGTATGTTCTGAATTTCGACTTTAACTTTAATAATTATGTGGTCAGAGCTGCAATAGATTGTTATTACCGATACCGTACCGCGTTAAAGTAGGATTATGTTCGTGTCCATTGGGGTCCTACAGGAAATACGAAGTTTTGAGACGATAGGAATAATTCAGAGCAATTTTAACTTCATTTCCCAAGTTTGCTTGATTTCAAGTCTTACGTTAATTATCATTCATAAAAGTGCTTAGATCGCACAATAAAGACGAAACTGCACCTACTAAGACAGCCAATGCCTTCTTCAGCGATGAAACAGACTAATTTATGAATCAATTGTTTGTCTCACCTTTCAGGTGAGTACATAGCTGTTAGAAACTATTGCATGATCTGTGAATGTCCCTTAATGCATAAGCTTTTCGCACCAGACCAATCTTCATTAATTAATCTAATTATTTTATTGCACCTGCCTTGAACATTCCATTTAGGCTACCAATCCCTCTCACGCTGTGTTAGGAATTTATCATCCGCCTACTTGCATTTTCCTTCTCAGTTCGGCTGCAGAAAGCACACCTTAAAACTCATTATAGCAAGGCCTAGATTCTCCATCCTTTTAATATTTACGTTTGAAACAAGCTAAAGAGCCAGTGCATGCCGCCACTATTCAAGTAAACGAAAGTCACAACAGCGTCTCTGCAAAATAAATCTTGCTATTGCCCTCTCCTACGCTACGCACCTGCATTTGTAGTTTACTTCAGCAAACCAATGAAGAATCAAGTAATAATTTACACCGCCATTTCAATACGGGGTAATCATTTTCTTACACATTTTTCTTTCCATACCACGCACCCTTGTCGCCAACAAACGTCCTCCAACATTTCCCCTCATTTTGTATTTAATACCATGGATGTTCGTTCAATCCGATCTTGGCACCACTGACTCGAAACGGATTACTTGGTCACTTATTGGAGACAGAGCAGTACTCTTTCACTGCCTCTGATGGCACATTCCAATTAAAGATTGATTGGAAATGAATGAAAAAATGAAATGCTGTAAGCATCAAGGCTCAAGTTTGCTCATACGTTTGCTTATTTAATTGCAGCGACCAGGATAAGCACTATCCCTGAGGCGATTGGAAACCTGTCTTCCTTAGCTTTCCTGGACCTTGCTCAGAATCGAATTAGAGAACTGGACCCTTCTCCATTCAAGCGTTTGCATTCACTCACGGTTTTGAATTTAGAGCGAAACTTACTCAGAGAATTACCCGGGTCACTCTTCATCGGTGTCAATGATACGTTAAGCTCTCTCAGCCTGCTTAACAATTTGATAACTGTTTTTCCAAAAGAAGCCTTAAGACCTCTTCATGAGCTGAGGGTATATTGTTATAGCTTTTATGCAGAGTCAGCCTATGCTACTTTTAGTGGATTTAACTAAGCGTTGATATTTTTTCAGGTCCTTGATCTTGGCTTCAATCTTCTAACTGAGATTCCACCAGATGCCTTTTCAGGTTTACGATCCCTCACGTTGCTAGCATTAGACGGGAATTCTCTTAACACATTGCCCGAAATATCGTTTCGTGGCTTGAACAACACGTTGAGAGGCCTCAGTCTCGGTGGAGGATTTCTTTACTGCGACTGCCGAATAAAGTGGGTTCAGGATTGGATACAAAAATACGACTTACAAATCACCAGCAGGGAACGAAATCCCCAGTTTTGTGGTTATCCAAACCACCTCAGATCTTACAACTTCTACCAACTGAAACGTGATGGTAAAATAATCACTGCGAACCGTAGTAAACCTAGACGGATTAAAGTTTACCTAAATGTTGTAACCTTTTTTGAATTTTTAACCAGACTTGAAATGTAACGAGACCGAATTGTCAACAACAACCACAACTGCTGCACCAGAACTGGAAGATGGGCGTCCCAGCAAGGCAAAATCTAGCAACCATGAACTGCGCATGCCACCAGATACAAGCAGATCGAATGTGCAAAATCTTCGTCCAAAGCTAAAAATCACTCCTTTCCAAAGAGCCAAAAAACCAGAAGAGCAACAATCCCAACCCCAACAGCAGCATCACAGACCTAATATTTTTAGACCATCTAGTACACTTGGTCCAGCCTCAAATGAGAACGAAAAAGACGACTACTACCATGACTCAGACAGCGATTCTGAAGAAACACATGATGCAGCGTCATCGAACCAGGAGGCCATTGAAAAGCCGGTGCAGACTTTGCTGAAACCAGCTAGTAGGCGTCCATTCCAACCATCGTCGCGTACCACTACCACAACTTCTACGACAACCGGTGCAACGACGACAACGACTCCTTCACGAAGAATCAACTCACCAGCTGTCATAAAACCTTTTCCTGGCGTACGAATCAAAACGCAGCCAAAAGTTATAACTACCACAACATCCAGCGTCTCTAGCACGAGCAGTTCTTCTTCAAATAGTGATCAAGACATCTTCCACCAACCTCCAGTAACTACCACTGAAGAAGTGCCAACCATTAAACCAAGCGCAACATCAGGAACAACAATTCCACGTCAGTTGAATCCCGGAAGATACACACCCGCCGACCCTGTTCCTGGCAGAACTGTTTACGGCGGAGACTTCGACGACACTAAGATTCCAGTCATCACTGGTGTTGGACCCATCAGAACTATTACCGGAACCGCTACCTCAACCTATGCTACAAACGCTGGCAATTCCGTTCCTGTCAGATCTACTACCTCTATATCTCCTCCACCAGTTTCACCTCAAAATATTCCTATTTCCCCTTCTCACACATCTCCGTCATTGAATAGACCACCTAATTTAATATTTGCCGAAAAACCAGAGATTTTGATACGAACAATTGACAGGAATGGAGAGTCTGTTCAGCTTCAATGGGAGAGTCAAAAGCACGTATCAGGGTTTCGAATAATTTATCGCATATTTGGAGAAGACACTTTCCGACATGGACCAGCATTGGCAGCTTCAGATAGAGAATTTCGGCTGAAAAATATTCCTACGAACGTAAGAATCAAACTTTACGCACATGTCAGACAAATACCTAATGGCTACTTTTGCTAACAGCAATTTTGCAAATGTAAAATTGTACTTTTTGATTTTTCTAAAACAGGAGTGTGTAGTGGTATGCGTTGTTCCTTTTGAAGAAATACTTTACAATGAGATTAACCCAAGTGCGAGCACAGTACCACCAGGGAGTCAATGCCGAGAGCTCAAGCCTAACAATCCATCTGCGCTGATGAGCCATATGGATAAAATAACGATAGGCGCAAGCGCTGCGATTTGTGCCACTGTTCTTCTGGCTGTCTTCTTATTCATTATGGTTACGAAGAAGTCAAAAGGGAAACGAACCAATCTTATCACAAAGGTATGATAAAATCTTTTTTATAGTCAAATTATCCAGCTCAAAAACTGGAAATCATACTTCTTTTAGCATGTATCTCCTGATCCAATTCAATGATCTTGACTATTTGCAGATTCCTCCCGGTAACATGGCCTCTCCATCCCCCGGGCCCCAAGCAATAATCACCGCCGGCACTCTTGCATATACGAAAGAATGGGACCAACAATCCGCTATTTCAGTACGAAGTATACCGCGAGCTAAAGTGTACCACGGTGGCCCTGTTATGGATGGAAACATGATAAATGGCCATAATGGGGTCCGGTCAAGCGGCCTCGCTGTTCAGTCTCAACGTACAATGCCAGATGGCCATTCCACTCACAGAAGCTACTTAAGTGCTCATCATGCGCATCACAATCACTCCGTTCATGCTTATCATGCGAACGGGAATCCGAATAACACTTCCATCGGACATAATACTTACCTAAACAACCAGAGTAGATTACTACGAGCTAGCTTAGGCTCTCGATCGTCTCAAGACGCCTTAAATAAGCATTTTGGACCAACAACACAGCAAAGACAGTTTGAACAGAACCAAAAGCGCAGAAGGCACGGTGGTGCCGGTAGACTTAGTCATAGTGATTCATTAAACACTCTTAGTGGTTACGAGACACCTGACAATTGGACTGATCATGATATGGACGTGTACGTCGCACGAAACGCTACCAGGCATGACTTGGTACAGCTGTAACGTGTTTACGCTTATTCCTTTTATGACACTTTAGGAACCTTCCGAGCAATGTTGAATCAGTGTTTAGTAGTGAGAGTGAAAGTGTGCTTTTAAATGTTATGTTAATTACTTCAAAAGAAGTAAAGCCGCAATAGTTGATATGTTTTGTATCGTCTTGTAATATATACCTAAACCAAATGTTACCTTCCACTACACCATGATAAACTCGATTTTATGTTAAAAGGTTATACACAGTAGTGTTTAAATAGGAATCCCAATTACACCCCAAATGTGGGCAAACACTAGGTTTAACCTGTAGCCATATATGAAGGAGTGTAAATAAAACATAATTAGTGATCAAATTCAGAGCTTACCCTGGAATTAAGATTGCGTTTTCCCATCGATATCGCAGTTCTAAAACTACTTCAGCCCATAAATGAGCCACAGATCCAGCGCTGCCAACGTAAGAGTTCAGGTAGCTAGTAACAACTGCTAATCTCCACGGTAAGCTGCCTATTGGAGATGACTTGCAACCGTACATCCCTTCCTATAATGTCATTTAAACCATAGCTCATCTCGTTCACTCCTTTTACTTGGATGAAGATAGTAGAACACAATTAATGCACTTACGAAGCAAGACGAACATGAAGCTTTTGAGTACTTCGGACTAGCTTCATACGACAATGGGTATGTGTAAACGTTTGTCTTGGACGCATCCGGAAACAGATACTGCAGTAACACATCTAGCTGATCATGCATCAATGGAGCCAAATCAGAGTATTGGGCAGGAGAGTAAAGCAGCTGTTTGTGGGCCATGTTCACGTTGGTAATAACCTTATTGATAGGTGTAGCAAGTGAAGTTATCGGATTGTTTGCTAGCGCCAACCGTTCCAGAGCAGACACATACTGCACATCACCTAAAATAATACGTGTGGTTTTACTCCACCACATTTATCCAAGACATTGCCACGATTTAAAGAAATGCATGGAAGACGAATCTTACTTTCGTCATGATCTAGCTTTTTGCCCAAAACTTCTTCAACAGTTCTGAAATCACTTTGCAGCTTCCAGAATGCATCTATCAAGTCGATGAGCCGAAATTCTGTCTGGGCGTGAGGTCGCAAGTAGAAATACCATTCAGGTGCATTTGAGGGATCCAGATCTGAGTAAGTGGGACTATCCACTACAACATCTTCTGTTAAGAACGGCCATCCAGCCACGAACTCTAATTCTAGGAATGGGTCGTCTAACGAACCGAAAGGAAGAAAACCAACATGATTTCTGGGACTAAGCTCCTCGTTGCTCCTTGTATCGGCATTTTCTAAATTCTTCTGTAATTCCTCGAACATTTCTGCTGGATACGAGTCGAAAGTGTACTTGGTATGCCATGATTGCATTTTGTAAAAGAAATGGGCCGTTATTCCCACAGGCGTAGTTAGAGTCGGATTAAGCTTCGACTTGAAGATGCTCAAAAGACCACTAAGATATTTGTGCTGACTTGGAGCATGTTTTAAATGCACCATAGGGAACGAAGTACGTGTGCCGTAACTTTCAGCTATACCATCAAAAAAGTTTTGGCTCCAGTGGTGATACTGGATGAAAATAGGAAAGCACCTGAAAAATTATCAATGAAACGATCTCAAAATCACATTCACTCTAAACAAAATTATTCAAAACTCTGTAATAATATCCGGAACTTACGAATTTGTTGAAGTGAGAGCTAAACAAGCAGAACTTTTTAACACCTTCAACTTTGACTCATTTTCCAGTGGCTCAGCTCCAGATGAAGTAAGTACAGCAAATTCTTTCAGATCAAAAAAATCTGCCACTTTATGTGGCGAGTAGGATGGTGGAAACAAATCACAATCCTTTGACATTGCGCTCGACAGATATGGTGGTAATCCATTAATAGACTCTACGGTGGCATCAGTCGCGGATTCTGTATTTGATAAATTCTGAATCCTCTTGAAATACGAAAACTTGAAGGGGAAATCTGTAAAAAACCAATGCAGTTTACTAAAGCGTTTTTTTTCATTCATAACGTCTAGGATGCCAATAGAGAAAGTGCTCCAAGTGCGCCTTGCGAATGTAAGCTTTACCTGCGAATATTACATCTTCATTCCAAATCACCCATCCGTTACATATTGAGCCTGAGTCGATCACAGGCTTTGACTGCCACTCCAACAAAATATGCTCAAGAACAGCTGTAAAAGACTCCCACTCAGATGCAGTTGTGTAGTCTTCGAACTGATCTTCCTGATCCTGCCAATCAAAGTACTAATCATTATAAACATGCATGAGTCAACTTTGTCAAGGCTTAAGTCATGTATATGTCACCTCAGGTCCTTCCAAATCCATTGTTACTGAAGACTTTTTACCGATGAAGACTGTAACAAGAACTCACATAAATCACAACTTACTCACACACGCAAAATGTTTGAAGAAGCTCTTGAAATTGTTTTTAAGAGTTACCAATAAGCCCTTGCACTTGTCAAGTACAAACCATATGGAGGTCCACAATGATGAACTTGTCACTGCAAATATGTAACCATTTAATTATTGTTAACTGCTATATACCCACCTCACCATTATAGAAAATCACTTGAAAATGATTACAAAATGGTGTTTTGTACGTAGTTAATGTGACATTTACTGTTTCGATTACTGCTGACTTATTATTGCGCCGCCCCATATATCAGAGATAAAGATATACGACATAATCAACGATTAATACAAATAAAATTCACAAAATTAAGATTTTTGCGTGTTTGCAAATATTTTGCACAATTTTTAAATTTACCGCGAGAAATCAAAAGCATAAAGGATAATTTTTGATTTTATAGAACTAAATAATTTTTTAAAACAATTGTTTTCCAATGGGCAATAGTACGTGCATTAGTACGGCATTAGTGCGCAATCAGTACGTCTGTAAATGCTATTGAGTAAATGATAGTTAATAGTTAATAATGCTAGTTAATAGTAAATGCATGTACAGTAAGATGTAATTCATCTGCGTCAACCGAGTTTCAGGGTGTGTATGTTGTATAAATTCAGCAAAGCACTGTTGTCGACGCCGAATCACATGCCCGCGGTAGTGCAGATGATACGCGGAAATATTTTCAGAAAGTTAACTTTTAGTGAATTTATTCACTAACTTTCTTCGACAATTACTACAATAATCGGTCACCAATGCCAACCTAAAACAATCTCCCAAGCTAACTTTGCAGAATCACAATGTAACTAATTTTAAAGCCGTGAGTCAACTCTAGGTCTGCATACGCTTCATCATCTCTTCGTCTTGTACAGTTAAGGCAGTCAATTTCTTGCCAACTTGATCATGCGTTTCCAGAAATTTCGCTACGCACCGATCTAAGCACACAGCCTCTCCTTTCGCCACTTCGCCTTCTGTGTACTTAGTATTGATACATTTCCCGTGACAAACTTGCACTAGCCTATTGTACATGTCATTCATCATTTCCATCTCCAGCTCCTGAACTAATTTCAGCTTATCCACTTCTGACTTCGCCATTGTAAAGTGCAATAATCCGGTCAACAAGCTCAATGAATACTCCTGAGTGGATTACTGATGATAGTTGTAAATGAAGGTTCAGTGACTTGCTAGAACTCAGTTACGAGAAACGAGGTCCAGGGGTGTAATCTCCAGAATTTGATTTCAACATGCGTTGACGAGATTTCATATTAGCATACCGCTGTGAGTCAATTTGCTTTTTAGCGGCGACGAACCCAAAGATACCCAGGAAAGTTACAAGGGCACTGCAAAGCAAACGAATACAATTTTCATAACATCAACCGCATTGACCAAGTTAAGCCTTCTTAATTCGAAATCTGTATATTAACTTACACGCCAACATTCGCTTTACCGACGCGACCAAGTCGAGGAATCCTCAACATTTAAGAACTGCTTCAGGCGTAACTATCTAAAAAGTGAGAAAGACAGTCATACTAGAGGTTTCTTGTTGCTTCATTTAGACATCCGATTCCTTTTGAAGAAACGAAAACTAAACTGCGGTCACCATGTAGCAGGTTCTAATTCTAATGAGCCATTAAGATTGTTGCTTACCTGTATATGCAGTGAACTTACTGTCGGTCATAAGGGTTGAATGACCCGATTCAACTCCGAGCTATAATGTAGCCGAATAGACTGATAAAAGTGGTATACAATATTTTTAGAAATTTCAGGAAATTGCACTATACAAGTGACTGCAACAATGGTGCGAGGTACTACTCCGAGCTATAATGTAGCCGAATAGACTGATAAAAGTGGTATACAATATTTTTAGAAATTTCAGGAAATTGCACTATACAAGTGACTGCAACAATGGTGCGAGGTATGAAGTTTCACGTTATCACCGTGACGCAAAAATCGCATTAAGATGAAAAACCACATGTAGATCGATCGAACAGAAAGCACTTCATTGTAAGAGTAGGTATGTATCTAGTATATATTTCATTCGTATATAACGGCACGCGCTTTAAATAGTTGCCATTTTAAATAACCCGCTAAAACTCAAGACATCTAAGAGATCAAGTTTTTAAGTTTAATAAAATGGACTTGACAGTATTGAAAGAACTTTTAAAATCTAAAATTTTAATAAATTTTATATGAGAAAAATTTGCTGTAAGCTTCATATATGCAAATTTCCTTTTTACCTCTATCGACCCAAGAACATTTTACTATTTTACTTTCTTAAAGTATTATGTAGGCAGCCTAAATACTGCACAATTAGATGCAGAGGTAGACGCTGGACCGGATCGGATCCAGGAAAGCTGTATCTCACATACATTCCTCTTCTCTAATGAATATTGTTCAGCATACAACAACTATTGCTCAAAACGCAAGGTTTTGTTGATTTCGGTAAAATAAACCTGATAGACATTTGATGAAGAATTCTTCTATGAGTAGTTGTGTGCGGTTATATTCTTCACTTGGAAGTTTAAAAAAAGCTTTATTGTTCTTGTATTTAGCCGAGTGAAAGGACTTCTGCATTGAATTTAGTGACAAAATTAAGTCCTAGAAATGGCTGAGTATTTGGCTTCGATTTTTGGTACTGAAAAGGACAAGTAAGTAATCCGAGTTGAATGTCATTTCCCCTAAACTAGTTGTACTTTAATCGAAGAGCTTGCAGATTTCATTTTGTTTTACCTATTTTAGGGTCAACTGCTCCTTTTACTTTAAGATTGGAGCTTGCCGGCATGGTGATAGATGCTCTCGAATACATAACAAGCCGACTTTCAGTCAAACTATCGTGTTACAAAACTTGTACGTAAATCCACAAAACTCGACGAAAACAGCCGATGGTTAGATATACATTCATACAATATGCCTGTACATGATGGTTTTGATAGGCCTGATGTATTTATCTTTTTACCTTTTAGTTTTTCAGATGAATCATGTCAGTGACGAAGAAATGCAAGAGCATTATGATAACTTCTTTGAAGATGTGTTTGTAGAATGCGAGGATAAAGTAAGTGGAATATGTCGATTATTGGCTGTGGTTCAAATTATGGAAAATTAAGATGCTCCTTGTTGGTCATTCATTCGAATAAGCTTTTATGTCTGCTACTTTTCAGTATGGTGAGATCGAAGAAATGAATGTCTGTGACAATTTGGGCGATCACCTTGTAGGGAACGTGTACATTAAGGTAAGATGCAACGTTGTTTCACATGCTGATGCACTCAAGGTTGTGAACTCAGTGTTTAGCATCTTAAATTTTCTCTACTATTTTTTCAGTTTCGTCGTGAGGAAGACGCTGAAAAAGCTGTTAATGACCTAAACAACCGATGGTTTGGAGGCCGACCAATTTATGCTGAACTAAGCCCTGTCACTGATTTCCGTGAAGCGTGTTGTCGTCAGTATGAAGTGGGCGAGTGTACAAGATCTGGATTTTGCAATTTCATGCACTTGAAGCCAATATCTCGAGAACTTCGCAGATATTTGTACAGCAGGCGAAGAGGAGGGCGACCATTTGGAGGCGGTCGCAGCAGGACACCTTCTCCAAAACGAAAGAGATCCAGATCTCGGGATAGAGGAGACAGGAGACGACGTGACAGATCTCGATCACGAGACCGTAGGCACTGAAACCCCAGCTTTGAACACTTGATATCCGTTTCAGCGCACTGGTGATTCTGTTCTATCTTTGTTAAAAATATGGTCGTTTTGGCTATTTCTTTGTACCCGGACTGCTTCAAGCTTATTTGTAAATAAGGTAAACCATCAGTAATTTGTGGACTTCTCATGTAGCCTTTATGGTAAACAATGTAACGTTAGGTCTTGGCTTGAAAAATTAGTTAAACCTTTTAGAATAATCTGTTTTTATTTCTTGGAGCAAATGAAAGTGACTGGAAT
>VRMD01001900.1:0-15057 GCA_009872375.1 Sminthurides bifidus | reverse complement strand
CCCGTGGTACCAATAAGAATTATTATTTTGCTAAAAAGCACTTATAAGCTAGAGATGAGCAAAAGATGTGCGTGTACTATTTCGCATAAAATTTGCATCCTCTCAAGTTTGCCACAAGATCCAGTCAAGAGTCTCCCTGATTAGAGAATCTTACCATACGCCGAATGTGTGTTTATACATACGTGTGTGGCATAATATCGCTATCAAAGTTCGAAGTTTCGAAAGTTCCTGTAGTTTTATAGTGCAAAAAAAGCCAAACGTTTTGCTCATGTTGTTGTTGCAAATTTTACGTCTCCAATCACAAGTTCATGTTACATCAAGTGAGGGAAGATTCACTTTGATAAATGACTCTTGTAATCTTGTAGGAGGGAGATTGCTAAATGTTTGGGTGTTGAGCCGCTTGGAAAAGGAAGAAGACAGATGTATGGACATGGAGAGATGTTCAGATTCAAAGACGAAAGACTTGCATTGAATGTCTTGAAAGAACTAAAAAGAGGAGTCACCTTGATAATTCAGAAAATTATAGGGGTTTGACGGAATTTATTAAGCATCATGTTTCGCTCGAACATAAATTAAGTCCTCGTGTAATGATCAAATGGGGATGATGGTGGAACTAAACCATGGTAATTCTTTTTCACAATCCAGTCCTCAATGCAGTCCGTGACAAACCGAGGTCGGACGTGAATAGACCAGCTTTCCGTGTTGTTTTTTCTAATTGTAGCTTTCAAAACTAATTTATTTGTCTCGCAAAAGCTGAATGTCGTAATTTTAAGCTCGCAATCACAAATTGATACAATACACTTTTAAAATCCCCGACTTCCTGGATCCGGATCTTACGTGACACACGCAGAATTCTAAAGATTTGAATTCCATAAAAGTTGCATTGCTTCTTCGCATATGGCACCTCCACATCTTCTTGTCTTGCTTATAAACATAAAACTTTAAAGTTTTAAATTTAGTGTCCTCAGCTTATAAAAATCGCGTTTTCTCACGAAAGGCGTTATTGCTGCTTAGTACCCCACCTCCTTAGATAATTGGTTACGTGAACGGGGTTCGTAGTCCAGGACGTGCACCTTAAAGAATGCGGATCAGGTCTCTAGCTCCCATGATAAACCGTCAGGAATCAGGACTGAATACAGAATCGCAAACAGTTTACTCAGCACGAGCAGCGCATTCGCTCCTGGTGGGGCACAAATTAAGGATGCAATTTGCTCATATTGATTGCTAATCGTGATAAAGTTTGCGATTTGATTCCGACATTAGTTTGCAAACCCTCAAACGCTTCCAATGACTAGCTATCTTATGCGTGCTCTACCCTGCTGTCTTACAAGGAAGCGAATTTTCAACCCGTCTCTGTGTACTTTATGAATACCAACGCAAAAAGCGCAGGACACAGGATGTATTACGAAACAACAATGTAACAAACCACAAGAATTTCAATGTCAGGCCCAGCATCATGTGTCATGGGTGCAGCAGACGGTTGTGCAACCAAAGCTTTGTTTTGTTTCAAATGAATTTAATGTTCCAACTTAGCCATCAAATCAAGCTCGGGTGAATATTTAGTAGTTGAGAGGAACATGACAACATGCAGAAGGAAAATGTGCTCTGTGCAACTTGAACTGCGATCAGAGCAAGTTTTTCACTCTCAGCCAGTATGAATGACAACCTTGAAAAAATTCTACAATCGTAGGTGGGTCTACAAATAATTGCAATTAGAGTTACCCAAAGGCAGATGACGAGCCCTCATAGTGTACAAACTTGGCACGCACGCATGAGACTTGAGACTTGAGACGAGACCAATATCGAAAAGAATTTTAAAAGGGTGTAATTGCTTGGGTTCCGGGATGCTGCTGATTAATTTTTTTTCCTATTAAATAGGTTACTAGACTTGTAAGCCAATGCATTGCGTTGCAATCCAGGGGTTTAAAACCAGAGTCCTGTTGGGTCTTAAAGAGCAGAGTGGAAGGTGTGTTCCTTTTTTGCATCGTTTGACAGATGTACAAAAAAGCCACTGCGATAAGCCAAGCGTTGGATTTATGGGTGGTTTGATTAAACGGTTGGTATTAGTTGAGATTTAGTTCGATGTTTTCCTTTTCTTTTTTAAATTTTTATCTCCGAGCAAGAATATCAAGGGCAAAAACAGGATCTATAAGGGATGGGTGCAGCATTCCGCTGTTTGAGGCTAAAAAATCTGTCCGGTTCAAGTTCGCCTTGTTACGCTTTTTCGCTTCTGCTCCTCACAGTACTTGAGTTGCACAAAAGATTTTTTAAAAACTTTTATTCGCATTCGCAAATGCTATTTTAGAGTCGCAGTCAGTCGGCGAATGTCTTCAAGGCACTAAGCGTTTCATTGCCAAGGCTCGAAGAAAGGGACATGTTTATGGGCTTCCGATGGCGACTTGCAGAAGCGTTGTTCGGAGAAGAAATGGTCTGTGACACAAATTGCTATTTGAAATCAGCAATAGATAACTGTATATTATTACTGGCAATTGGCCGTATTGACGAAGGGATAAGGAATGACGCGTAAGAAAAAAAGGTCAGAGCCAGAGAGAATCCATTTTCAAAGCCTCGACGCGTTTCTCCGAGCTAATAATGCAGAACAAGGAGAGAGGAAAAAATGTATTTGGGAAGATTTTTGCAGAGAATAAGAGAATGTAGTGAAAGACTTAACAAAGAGAAATCCTGGTCACTGAGGTTGTTCATTGAGAAAATAGCTTGCTGATTGAGCGGATCGCTTCTTTCATGTCTCAAGTACCGTTGGAAGTGGCATGAAATCATGGAAGTAATGCCAATAATTTGCAATTACTTATATTCTAGTGGTATCAGTGACTTTATTTCCTCGACTGTCTGAGGTCCAATAAGTACCAGTGGTCAGTGGTGGTGTCAGCTTGGATTTTTTGCTGAGTCTCAAACCTGGTCTGAGTATGTAGCTCTTAGCCATCCAATGTTTTCATGGCCATTAAGAATTTTTGCACAGAAGACCACATATCTTCTTGGAGCTTCCGGGTGAATTAAGTCAATAAAAGCTTTGATTGCGTAAAGAGGCTCTTCCAAGAACTGGCGCATCCAAGTCCAATCCAAAGGTCGTGCTTCATGTTCCACAATCAGAGGATGTGGATCAATAAACCGGCGATTTTATCCTTCGGAATGTTCCAATTTTCTCTCAGTCATGACATCATCTGATGTGAAGCTGATCAGCTTTAAACTCCCACCACTGACCTATGGCTCTCGAGAGTGGTTGCACTTACTGCCCTCGCACGTCTTTCTCTTGTCTTGACTCGCATGCCAGAAATTTATTAGGATCACTTTTTACTTGAACCGTCAAAAGAAACGGGGGCTTTCCGCAACCCGGTAAGCGAATTCGGTCAGACTCTACGATTTCGCACAGATTGACTTCGCCTTTCCCCAACACCTGTCCATCACCTTAGAGACGGCTCGCAAAAATGCAATTTTTCTTGCACAAGTACAAACACCTTGTGGGAAGCAGGTCAAGCTGCCTGCGATAAATGTAAGGAATATTGAACACTGTTTTACGTTCAGTGCAGCGCTGTCAGTACTTTTTTTAGATTTACCCATGTTAGCTTGAGCGATGCAAGGATTACAGGGCAAAGAATTCCTCTAGCCTGTAATTCCGCTTGGAAGAAGTGGTTTATTTTTTACTAAGCTTTACAATTTTCTTATTCCGTCTTTCTTTGATGTTAACTTTCGATTATTTTGTACAAGAGGGAGAGAGGTGGAGAGAGGGAGGAAGTAACTTGATTGTTGGTTGAAGAATTGAAGCTCGTATGCGATTCAAGTAGAGAACAAAGGCTGACAGAGGGCAGAGGACGCGGAATGCGCTATGGTACATTCTGAGCCGATTTGGCTCTTTTCCCACCATGTGAAGCGTGATATGGCGCGCGAAGCGCAGCGTCACTGGTTGGTCATATGCAGTTGAAGAAGCGCAGCGCTCAAGAACATACTATGAGAGCGGTGCGCCTGAGGTGAATACATCGCAGCGTTCTAGGTTGTGAAGATGGTGTTGGTTTTGTAGCAGTGACAAAGTAATTCCGAAAGGATAATAGTTTCCTCGCGCAGCGTCTTTCAGACCTTTGTCATTTGCTTGTTTGGGTTTTTTGTTTGGGTGCGAAAAGAGTCAAAAGCGTCAATTGATGGCGATGTGAAGTCAGTCAGACGACAGTGGAATTGTCCCTTGTCATTTGATGAGAAGCTAAAGAGGATTCTTGTGTTCCTTATTGTGTTGATTATTGTGTTCGGGTGACTTGATTTTGTTTTGCGAAAGAGTCAAAGGAGCTTTTAGATACGCAACATGTGGGCCGTTGTTAAAAAGTGAAGCGAGGCAAAATAACTGCCATGATTACAAAGAAGCGTTGAGCGTGTGCTTCCAATTGTACAAGGAGATTCGCCGGAGGGTGAAGTAATCTTTGGTCAAGTGGTTGCATCCATGTACATATTTCGCATGCCTATAATACGCAAGGGAAGTCTTCCAAATTATGACATTGCAGATGCAGTGAGTTAGGAAACGTTATGCATTGTGACTGAAAATGTGAACTATGTTGCGTGCGAATTGCACCTGGCAGAACAGAAGACTGTTTAACAAGCTTCGATACCGGCTGAAGGCCTGCAGGCCAAGCATTGCGTGAGAGAAAGGTTTGCAATACTGCAAAATGAGTTTCATTGTCGGTATAAAAAGTTTTGAATTTCGTAACCACTCTTAACTGTCTGCTATTTTCGTATTTCACTCTCGTTTCGTGTGGCTCGTGACTGGATGTGGTTTCGGATTTGATTGAAGGCGTAAATGTAGTGAGTGTAGTAGAGAAAAGTAAATGGCTGTGAGGAAGTTTCAGTTTGCACAAGTTTTTTCACAGAAATCCTGGTGCATTTCAAGGGCAGTTTAATGTCGCAAGTGGCGTCGGAGCAGGAGCATCAAATGACGGCCGTTCTCACAGCTCACACAAAGTTTACTCAGTTGTACGAGAAACGTCATCTTTTTGTAAACATTAGACCAGTTTTTCCCACAATAATTGTGAGATATGGAGCCAAGTTAGTTTAACTTGAGACGAAAAAATGATTAAGCTAAGCGAAGTAAACTTGGTCGTAAAAGTGACGTAAGTTCAAGAGGCCAGGGGCCATGTGCAACCCTGAGTTTGTGAGTAGACAAGGATCGGTAACCATATTAATTAATTTTTGTCCAACCTTGTCGCCCATCCGTCTTGCATGGCTTCTTTGCGAAATTCCTGTTGGCGTACATACTATACAGTCTGTAGCCTGCCTGCTACGGCAGTAAAGTCGTACCACTGATATTTGATTTTGCCAAGTTCATTTTGGAGACATAGTGTTAATTTTAATATTAATTTTGAATTCCATCATTGGGATCCATTGTTTAAAAACATAGTGTTCAAATTCATTACAATGAAAATATTTGTTTCCTCTCTTTACAGTTACATGATCCAAGCCTGTAACCATGGGTAACTCTAACTCAAGCCATCACAACCACCACTCAGGCGCCGCTGCAATGGTCCCAATCCTTGGAAGGACCCGACAATCGGAATCGGATGAAGAAAGGGTATTTCCCGGGACGACCTTATGCGGGCCCTGGTCACAAGGGTATGAATCCGGCCCAAAAGGTTCTTCCGACCGTGAACCCTACGGAGGCCGCAATGAGATTGAAGCCGACTTCAAATGGTGCAATACTCCACAAAGGTGGCACTATCTCTGGTCGGAAGTTGCAGTTACTGAACGAGCTTGCGTCAACAGACCAAATTGAGAGCTTTGACATGATTGAAGATGATCATGAGGAGGTGGCAATGAACGGCAACGTTGCTGGGCGTCGCCGCCATTATAGTGGTTCAAGCATCATGGTTGGCAACGACTCAACTAGTTTGAACGGGGACCTCAACGGTGGATTGTCAACACCGAATTTGGACCAATTCCCANTAGTTTGAACGGGGACCTCAACGGTGGATTGTCAACACCGAATTTGGACCAATTCCCATCCAACGATTTCTCCCGAAGGAGTCAACGAAGCATTGGTGGACATCGAATAATAATTGATAAGGGAGTCATGAACGGAAATAACCGCTTTGGAAGCGAACCTGACCTCACTCGTGATACGGAGCGTGCACAGTCTCGTGAGCGCTCAGTGAGTCCGTTGCCGAACTCGTTTACTTTAATCAGTGAAAGTCCTGCGAAAAAGCAAATCCGATTCAAAGAAAAAGTCCCAAGCACCCCCTCCACCCCGGTCGGGGAGTTCCAATGGTTTCCATGACGACGGTGGCTCAAAGGGCATGAATCATTTTGGAAGGAATTCAGAAAGGAGCATGAGTATCGACAGCGATAAGTTGTTGGTGGCGGGTGGTGATGGAAAGAAGAAGATGAACAGGTTATTCAAAACGAAAGCGGAAACGAAGCTGAGCAACGCAAGCGGAAGCGCATCACCGGGTTCCAAGGGCGGTGACTCGTGTTCCAGCTCGGAGCGTCGGATTTTGGCAGAGTCGATAATTCTGACACCGTTAAAGCCGGAACGCCCGTGGAGTCATAAAATGTTGAGTAAAAGTTCAAATGTTGCTAATAGTAGTAGTAATCGTGTAGATAAAACCGGGAAGGAACAGTTAGCGAAACGTGTAGTGAATTCAGAGTCTTCCCCTCGTGAACATTTAAAGTCTGCATCATCTTCGCCATCCCCGTTAGCGTCTTCAGCCAAGGAAGACGGGAACAGACGTGAAAACGATAATCAGCTTCCTCATCAACTTCAAACCTCCAAGGAACCATTACGAAAGCGTGAAACAGGAGTTTCCGCTCGTTCCGAAATCAAGACTGATTTAAAACAATCAGCAGCAGCACCCTCAACATCAGCATCTTCAACCACCAGTCTCACATCTACTTTTATCTCCACCAACCGTAATGAGAGCCGTATTTCAACTACGACCAAGACTCACACTACTTCATCAAAATCATCCACACAAATCAACATCCATTCGGTGGATTCAACGACAAAAAACATCACAGCCGGCAATGACGGAGTTGGTGCCTCTAAACCACGCTTTTATTACTATGATAACGGCCAGGATGCTGCAAGGCATAATGCTGCTTCAAAGAAAACTTTTTATTTTGGGATGGATGATACCACAGCTCCAGACATGAAGGAACTGGCACCGTCGTCACTCCAGTCTGGCAGCAAAATCGCTTCCCCGAAACCAGGCAAAGAATCCAGCAAGCAGATACAAAATTCATCTGCCACGAATAGCAGGCTATTAGACAGGAACGAGCCAAAGTCTTTAGATACCGGTGTGAAAAATATCGTCGTCAACATTAAAAAGTACAACGAAAATGAAACGAAAACCTCATCAAACGGTAACGTTGACAAGCCACCAAAGCAAGTATCGTCTAATGCAAAGTCACCTGCCAAAGCACCAGCACCTCTTGCACCACACTCTCGTCAGGATCAGTTCAAAATTGATAACAACACAGCCCTTCTTAATGGGAGTAGCAATCCCAGTCAAAAACCAAAGCAAGCAGTAGGCCGTCAAGTCTCTGATTCTGACTCAGACGGGTTTCGTCACCAAATTACTCACAGCATAGTGCAAAGCAAGGTTTTCGTGGAAATTCGAGGAAAAACAAGTGCACAAGGAAAATCAGATGGCAAGAATTACTTGCCTGAAGATTCGTCATCTGATCTAAGCAGTTCAGATGTAGACATCCCCATGCTGATTCGCCCTACCCTACCCCAGCGTAGACTGGATTTGCCAAGGTTTTCTCCTAGCGCTGCATGGAGAGCGCTCGACTCCCCCCGAGCATCTGGAAGGAGTCTCAGCTCAGAAGATGGTTTCACCTTTGAAGATCGTATTCAGCGATACACACGGCCCAGTGCCCCACCTCGCAACAATACCGAGCGATCTGGAGACTCTGGAATCAGTGCAGGAGACGCTGCGAGCCCAGCAAATGCAGCTCCAGATATAGGAGAGCGTCACTCCAGTTGCAGTCAAAGTACCAGTAACAACAACCCAAACATGGTCAGCAAGAGCCATGGTAATCGTAAAAGTGGCGACCATTCGTCTAAAAACGGCACGGAGAGCATCATGAAGTGTTGGACACCAGAGCAGGATTTGGACGAAAGCAGCTCCGAGTTTGAGCACGACATTCCTTATGAGGACGACCCTTTGGAATTGGAAGTGGGCCATAGACGACGGCAGCAGGTTGGAGTCCCACCAGGGTCACAGACCCCACCAAAGTTTACCACAAGAAGTGCACTTTTTGGGAAGTCTCCCTCCAGCAGCCTTAGTGGTAGACCTCGGAACGAATTCGTATACAAGAATCAAGGGAGCAATGGTTTTGGATCTTCAGGAGATTCGCCATCACCGCAATTCAATTCTCGGCCGAGCAAAACCAGCCAAGATCAAAATGGTCAGCCCCACCATTACGTGCATCAGCAGCAGTTATATACTAGGTCAAACAAGAACGTGTACAGGAAAAACGAAACTGAGATTGAGTACAATATCAACAATGCAGTGCAAGTTAATAGTGATAATGATCTTGATCACCGAAGTAGTTCACGTGTCGTCCAATCGGGCTACCACTCAGAGCAGCCCCGACAATCAAGACCCAATCGCTACAAGCCCAATCCGAGGCAGCAATCGAGCAGGCCTAGGCAAGATCCAGGATTTGTGGGATTGGACACGAACTGGTTTCTGAGCAGGAGTGAGCCAAATTCTCTCAATACTATTTCAGACTACCTGGACAATCAACGAGGGGCGAAATTGAGCTTGGTTCCTTCAGGAGCAGAAAGACTAGGCCTTCTTGACAAAATCTTCCCTCTGGAGGAAGAGCATGTTGAAGGGCCAGCGAGGAAGAATAGATCAAGCCAAGATTCAAGGTCGGAAATCGGCTATGGCCCCAGCAGTATGAGCTTTTTCAGTACGTCTTACAACGATTCAGGAATCGCTGGAGACATGACAGAGTCTCAGTCCAAGCGACCGTTTTCGCATATCATGTATTTACCTGCTTATGATTCGAGGAGAGCTTCCCCATACAACTCGAACAAGAGAAGGACAAAGAGCGTTGATGCCTTAGACTCGAAAGAATGCAAGTTATTCCAGTCTGAATACAAAGACAAAACTAGGGAAAGGTTCAGCCGTCGTGACTATATCGAGCGTGCTTTAAGAACCGGGTACTACCCCGAGCCCATTGAGCCATCTGAATTATCCACTTCGAAGTCTGAGCCGAGGGTAATTCATCACCAAATTCGGAATGAGCACGAGGAAGAATTGAACAACACAGGAATGAATCAATTGAGTAGGGAAAAAGCTCAAGATGACTTCAATGCCAAAAAGAAAAAGTTCAAGTTCCAAAGTACGTTAAGGGTGCAAGAGAGAAAGAAGATTGAGGAACAACTGGCGAGAGAGGCTGAGGAGAAGGAAATGCAGCGACTGAGAGAAATCGAAGCCATGAAAAAAGTCGAGGAAGAGTTTCAGCGAAAACGTGCTCAAAGAGAAAAAAGCCTGGAAATCGAGCTCAATCTCCATGGAAAGAACAATAATGAAATAAGGAAAAGCAGCAGCAGTGGTGGTGGTAGTTCAAACGCTAAGAGTGAAATCAGAGGAGAGTGGGATGATTTTCGAGACTTGAATCGGTTAAACAACGATAAGTTGTCATCTTCAGCGAAAAACAAATCTAATGCTTCGGTGGCATCGTCCCAAATCGGCGGTTTCCATGCCAACAAATCTGGTAACAAGAAAATTGTGAATGGTTCATCAGACAAGTTTGCTATGTCCCAAAGGCAGGAGCCCGAAGGTGCTCCCTCCATGAACTCCACGACAGATTTACGAAAAGAATTGATTCATGCCAGTAGGAAAAGAAACGCTGGAAGTCAAAACGGAAGTAGTCATGGAGGCAGGGCTTCATCTGAAGCAACCCAGGAGCTTTCAGAATGGCGACAAGAGACAAGACAATACTGTGATTATCGGCGGTCTCCACGTACGCAATCCGCTAGTCCTGCAAGGTACGACATTGCAAGTTACTTGCAGCTTATTCATTCACGACTTTAATGAGCTTGACTGTACTTTGGCGAGTTTTCATGGAAGTGTGTAGTTTAATCTAATCAGACAATTAGTAACCTGACGAGCTTGTGTTCTTAAGCGAAGTCTCTGCAGCAACAATGGAGGAGTGGCAGATTACATGCCCCATCTACAAATTGGTTTCAAGTATTTAGTGTTTCCTACGAGTTGCAAATAATCGGCACACACGGCATGGATTGCGAAAATCGAAAATCTTCTCAGTAGGCTGGTTCTGTCACGCTATTTATTAGCTTAACAATTTGTACCTGTGCGAAATTCCTTAGTTAAAATTCAGCACAGCAGCTTCCTATGCATCGCAAATCGTAATGTTGAACACAAATCTCCCTTATCACACGCCAAGGAACTTATACTTGATCCCATCAAGCTGCATGCTAAAAGGTGAAATCACAGTAGAACCAACGTTCTCACGACCCGGGAATCCGATGATGCACACAGCAGGCGTAATAGTAACCACCCGTGGCTTTCGACACTTGACAAATTAATTACGACTTGCCTCAGTTCTTCCTGCCGTTTGTTCAGCAGTTTTTAGAACCCACAGTATTAGGGTTGTAAAGCTTGGCTCATCTTCGAATCTTCTGATGATAACCTCCATAGCGTTCCACGTCATTTGTGTTTGCCTGCTATGTAGCCCATGTTTTTTAAAAATCGCAACTCCTCTGTGAAATGATTAGACAAGACATGACAACCCTTGCGTTTTTTATCGCAATGAAATCGTGAAGCAATCACGTAGAAAATTTTGTACGCAAAACGTTTCAATACGAGCATGGAATTTCAATGAGATTGAAAGTTAAAGACTTTTTCGATTCGGCTTCGGTTCTCAAGCAGAACTTTCTACCATTGTTTGGCTGTATCTCTTGACCAGGTGCAAGAAAGTTATTGACGCTATTTCGCTGGGGCTTCTTTGCATACAAATGGCTTATGTAAAATATGAATTTTACTTCTTCCAGATTTATCGAATCATCCAACAGCGATATTTTCCCCGTATCAAGGAAGGCGCCTTGTTGAAAGAAGTAAACAAAATCGCTACAAGTCCACCGTACACCCGGAAATAGTCTGCGACATTCCAGTCAAACCTCTGCCGTTCATGGTGAATTTCGCAAGTAAGTCTTGATCCCTTTCATGATTTAAAACTCAAACTTATACTAGAAGTTTTTCAAACTTTTAGCTCCTGTAAGGTTAACCGGAAACTTTGCCGTACTAGCCGCTCTCTTTAAATGGGGTTTTATGAGTCAGTGGTGTCATCGTCATCGCTGAAAAAGCAAGACTGATTGTGATTACAAGGTGATTACTACGTGTGCTTCAAATTCTGCTCTGAGAGGAATACAAAAAGTTTGGATATGAAGAGACTAATCCGATCCAGAGGGTGAAAATTTTTCCACGTTCATTCATCCTAATTGCCAGTCATTAGGTCGGAGCGAAAAGATTGTTCCAGAAGTTGTAAAGCAACAAAAAGCATTAACAAATTGAGATGAAAGAAGCTGTGAGAAAAATTTGTTACTGACAAGTCAGCAGTTGAAGCAGGAAGAGATGCAGATCCTATTGTGATTAAGAAAACAGTTGGCAAGAAGTTGCGCACTGCATTTGCATCCTTGGGCATCAAAAACCGAATGCAAGTAATTCCAGGCCGGTAGGATGAGCAATGTACATAATTTTCATGCATTGATCTTGCCCCTTACAATTGAGTACAAGGCGGCTATTAAGTACTTTATAAAGTGGCAGTGGCGAAGATAGCCTATGAGCTAAAGAAGGTGTCTGTACATTAGATGCAGTCATCAAGTATGAGATGAAATATGAGCAGAGACTGGTGTTGCTGTTGATAGAAATGATGAATTATGTTTGAGGAATGTGTACACCTAATAAAATTGTAGTTTTATCTTGCGGATATTACATGTGTTGTGATAATACATTTTCGATGGCTGTATGCGATAATGACACGTTGGTTATTTCTCTCCAGGATTGAGTGGATCAACCTCTAACTTAGTCACGATTGGAGGAAAGGCCTGGCTCAGGGATGGGCTACACATCCGGGCCGTCCAGTGTAATTTCAGATAATTACAGACGAGACTGGGCTCATCATGTCAGGGGAGGGTCGGCTTACAGCGGTCCTGGAAAGGCATCCAGCATTGCGAGTCTGCACAGCTCTCCGGGATACACCTCAGATCATCTTCGGCATAGCATCACAGACCTGACCGCACAAGACAATAAAAGGTGAGCGGAAATGAGTGCAATTATTAAAACTCTTGAGACCTTGATCTTAACCTCTCTTGTAACTTAAGAAGATTAATGTTGTCTGGAGCAGGACAATCGTTTTACCCGTAAAGTAGCTGCAGTGCAGTTCACTTTTTTTTTAGAAAACTAAGGATTTTCTGAGAAAAGATCCTATAATTTTTTTTTTCAGATGCTTATGTTGCTGTAGCATCTGTAGCTGAAGATCTCAAGAATGCACCTATTTTAACGTATTTTATATTATATAAACCACATAGCACTCAACTCAGCATCTTTTTAGGGCATAGATAACATTTCCATTTGGCCACCTTTATGGCCGCTATCAGGTGATAACCCGTCATAAGGAAAGTTGTAGAATGAATGCATGGCAACTCCAGTTGGTACGCATGTTCGTCCTCCTTATAATTAACCTCTATAACTCAAGCCGAATATGACGAGCAATTGTGCAAAAACGTTTTATCACGTGGAAATTGTCTCTGTCTCAAAATTGTGCACCTCCTCGCATTTTTCTCGGATCAGTATGAATTCCTTGTAGTACAAGCCGTAAAAGTTTATATGGTAGGTTGAAATGAAACTGATGCCGCGTGATGTGGGCAATTAAAAGATTTTTGCTCACCTCCAAGGAAATTTTTTCCTTGAGTTGTGTTGTTATTTGTAGCATGTTCGAATTGAATTATTTAACGCAGTTTCCAACAAGGGGATTTACTATGAGATTTCGTAATTAGATTTCGTCAAGGTTAAGATCATAAAATGCGATGGCGGACATGTTGTGATTGGTTGGGCTGACTTGCTTGCAGCAAGCGTTCAAGATGAGCGTAAAAAATATTCTATCAAAAGAATTACGTTCTTCTCACGTCGTGTCATTAATGACATGTGTCAATTTTATTTTTCAGTACAAAAAGTTCTTTGTTCCACAAGTATTCAAGCAGTCCGCCGTCCAGTCCGATTCCGCCCCTGAGCTCGAACACTAGCGAATTCACTGACATTGACAAGGTAGGTAACAACAACAACGATGTTTTCGCAAAAGTTCATGTCCAGTCTCTAAACACGATCTAAGACAACGAGCTGAAGACCAAGTCAAGTGTAGTTGAACTTCTGACGACGTACGACAAGGCTTCAATTGCCTGTTTACAAGGGCTATTGTGTTTCGTTTTTTATTTTTTGCTCTCGAGTCTTTAAGCTCGTTGCTTGTGCTTACGTGTGGATGTGGAAATAAAGATGCAATTATGAAGACAAGACGAATGCTAATTACCCATTTCTTGCTCAATTCCAGGACAGTTCAAGTATGATCACAAGTAGCAACCCGCCTTCTGGCATGTTTCAGCTGCAACCATACAAGGCCAAAGGATACCGGCCTGTGGCTTTCAAACCTAGAAATACGAATGACACTCGATCTGAATTTAAACTAGCTTCTACTGTTGTTCAGTGACTTTAGTTAAAACAATTTTGCTAACGCTAAGCATTTAATTGCAAGTAGTAATTGTGAGGATGATGTGCTACAAACAAAAATTTCAATCCACCTGTGGCACCTTCGTTTTAGTAGTCAAAAATGTATTTTAGTTAAATTTTGTGAACTTTCCGAAGTTTAGATACATGTTGTTTTAAGTACTACGTACTGGAACTGTTATTTTTAAGCGAACGCTTCATTACACACTTGGTAGAGATAGTCATCCTTTTAGTTAATCCTAAAATTTAAACCAACCTTGAAGTAGAAAGATTGCTTAATGGGAAGGATTTCCGAATCCACTAGCGAGCTTTTTCAGATACAAGAAGAGCTCCGTCAGAAAAGCAACCCAGCATGTAAACTTGTCCGCGCAGTGCAGCCGCATCACAATCACTTGATACGGATTAGAAAATTGAATCAAAAGGTTGTTTTGAAACATAAGAAACAAAGTTATTACAAGGAGGTTTCGGCATGGAGAAAAGAAACATTTGTATTTCCTGACCTTTGTAAATGCAAGGTGCTTTGAAACCCCTGACTTTTGCTCATGGAGAAAGTGATGTGGATCATGGATGAGGTCAATTTTAAATTATGCTGTTGACTATTGTGCAATATGAGAATCGCGGTAATGTACCTTTTAAAGCAGTTCTTATCTCTTACCTGATCGATTCATCCAACGTGTAACAATCCTCCCGTATGGGATTTACCGCTTTATGAGTATGATGTGGTCTAAGTTTGATAGATGTGAATATGATTTTTATCGATACTCGAACGTATATATGTCGACTGTTACTAGTTAGCGAGTTAAGATTAGCTTGCAACATTGTACAGTTTTACAGAAGGTGCTAACACAACGATTATGATTGATTAATCTTATGACTTGCATCTTTGTTTTTGATAATGTAGATTGAAACATTCTTGGATGCCAAAATAAAGCTTTTAATGCCCGATATGAATTTATGCATCTAAGTCGATTCCCCATTCCAACATATTATTTCATTATGTCAATTCGTCAGTTATAAGGGATAAATTCGGCAAATTCAGAAACGTTCTGAAATAAAAATAAAATTAAGCGTCGCGTAGCTACGGCAAAAATTAGTTGTAGAGAAGTCTGTCGATAAGAATGAACTCCTCGATGCACTCCAATGAAGAGGCTAACCAATAGTGAGCAGTATAGTACACTTGGATTCATATCATCTGGCGACATAAAATGCCACCCACCCGTGCTCAACTTGTTGATTGCCGGCTACACGCCCGTCGGCCAGGGACTTCGCCTTATGCCGTATGTATCTTTATATTGTCGCAGGCAAAAGCTTT
>VRMD01001899.1:0-15062 GCA_009872375.1 Sminthurides bifidus | reverse complement strand
CCTCAAATTTCAATCACAGAGCCGCCTGAAGACGTTATGGTACAAGAAGGAGAAGAATGGAAAGAGAATTCTGCTGAAAATGATGGAAACATGTTAGCGGTTGACGGGGCAGCTGTGGTAGCAATCCTTAGGCCTTTGTCCACAAGCAAGGAAAACATCATAGCCGGTGGTGAAGATACTAAAGGCGAGGCAGAGACGGAAAACGTTTTAAATTCAGAATCTCAGGTGGAATCAAATGATAAAGAGTCTGAAACAGTAGAAGGTGAAGATGGAGAAAAGACTAACGGAGCATTGGTGCAAGTCGAAGCGGACCAGGAACTGGAATCCAGCAACGTCGGGAGCTCATCAATTCCTCAAGAAGATTCCCCTAATGCATGTAAGACCACTGATCTCATTCCATGCGAATGTTTTTCGGAATATTTTCTCCATGAAGAAAACATAGCGCGGCTACTCATATCCCTTTCGCCAAAGGCATCAAGTACCATCACAGAGGCACACTTTCTCACAGCCACAGTTTCAAGTCAAGATGGAATGAGCGAGTTTGGAGAAGAAAAAATAGCCAAGTTTGAAGCCTTGCTATTGTCCACTAAAAGCAGGGTTTTAGGCTCCATCCGGAAGTCAAAAAGCAGTCATAGTATGTCTCATAAGAGGAAATCCAAATCAGTAGAGTCATTTCCTTGCGAGGACTCACGCCAAGATCAAGAAAGCCGCACTGCGTCAACTGACCATGGCGAATGTGAAATTTACCCTGACTTCGTATTTCNGCGTCAACTGACCATGGCGAATGTGAAATTTACCCTGACTTCGTATTTCCCAGACCCCGAGGCAATAGACGGATACGGAAGAGCACCAGCGTTGACAGTTGCCTTGGAACTGAGTACAGTAGCATCAAAACCAGAAATGATTCAGGCACCAGTACCCTCGGTCGATACGTTGTTGATGGAAGTTATGAAAAATTTTCAGAAACTTTTGACTACTTGCACGATTCACAATCTCAGGGTGATGACCAGGTAAAAATGGCGGAAGAGAACACAGGCTTCGTGACAGAAGACTCTGGCATCAAATCAAATCCTCCTAATTCAATGCGAAGCGAAACTTCCCTCTCCTCTCCGAAAAAGGGCGATGGTGAACAAGTCACAGAGCCGATTGTGGTGGCAAAAGTAATTTGCAGCCGCAAATCCGCTAACGAGGCCACTGGCAGAACAAAGCCCGAACTCCGCCGTTTCAAATCCAAGAGCTCAGAACGACGCGACCTCGTGTCTGGAGAATCTGACACGGAATCTGAATTCATCAGGTCTGAGAACTATCATGCTAGGTCAGAGGCAGAGTCTGATACGGACATGACCACTGACGGTGATGCAATAGTAGAAGATCCCATAGCCTATCGTAGACGAACAGAGTTCTCGGAAGACGACCAAAGGTTTGATTTGGATATGACTGATGTCGACGATGACGATAAGGACAATGATTTAACGGCTAGATTGGAGCTTGACGACTTCCAGCTGGAGCTAGACAAACCCCTGCATGGCATTCGCAATTCCTGTACCCAGACAAACAGGTCTCTGTACTCGCCAGCATGGTCGCAGGGATCAGCTACGTCGCAAACAACAAACGGCTCTGGGTCTCACTTTGACTTGGAAGTAGTTGCCAAAAAATTCCCAGTCGAAACTACATCAGCAGGTGGGAGAAAGCACAACTACCTCCCATCCAGCTCATCGAGCCTTAACTTTGTCAATGTTAGTATGAATCTCAATGTAAACTCAAAAACAGAAGAATCCAAATTCAAGCTTAGCGTGAGTCTGCCTGGAGGTGTGGGTAGGAGTAGGCTACCTCCAGCAGTGGGAGGAGCAAAAACCAGCGGCGGGTTCAGAGTTCACAACTACCCACGCCAAAGTATCAGCGAACAGTGACTCAAGGGACTTGCCGTCTCTCTGGGCTCATGTCAGAAATAGACTAGATAGCAAAGTCAGCGCTGCTGATGGGGCAAGTGGCAACGACACTGTTGATGGAAGGAGGGACAGCCTCGTGCTCAGCGGCAAGTGTAGCAGACCACTCGACCCCATGTCACCCCGGGAGAAAGCCATGGGTCATACGCCAACACAGGATTACAAGATGACTCAAACGAAGAAACCACATCAATATCATTTAAGACACAACCAAATCATGCAAAATAAAGCTTACAAGAATAGTGATCGCATTAAAAGATCTTTAGCAAGATTAAGTAAGTTGCTGGATAATGACAAGTAGGCCTAATTTGTAGCTATTGGTTTATCGCAGTTGACTAGGATGGACTATTACGAAAACGTAACTTGTCAATTTGCTTACGTTTTACAAAGTGGAGGCTATGTGGATGGCTATGTAATGTGGAATTTAATGTGAAAGGAAAATGTTATCCATATCCGAATTACCTTCTGATGTTTGTGTTCATGTAAGTTGTTGCAAAGGGATTTCGGGCTCAATTATGTATCTCCTCATCATCGCTGCCATTAAATAAAATTAATGATCGTTCGAGAGACGAAAGGCACTTAAATTTTAACTGGATGATTCTTACACAAACACAAATAATATGCAGGAATGTACTTAAGATAAAATTTTGTAGCTCGTTTCAGAATCTCGATTTGATCTTGGCAACATTAGACGAATTCAATTGCTGGTTAATGGTAATTACATTAGTTAAATGTGAACTTAAAGCTTTCTTCGGTGAAGAAAACAAAGAGAAAGTCATTTCGTGTGTATGTCATATCAAGCAGATTCTACGTGGTAACTAGATGTCGCTTTGTCGGTGTATGTATTAAAGGCACATTTCAGAAGGCGGTAAAAGCAGTTTGAATCTTGCAGTGGTGTAGTAGTATGTACGTATAAGTACCAGGTGCTAGGATACACTATACGTCCATATGTCTTGCATATGTGCTGTGATCTCTTGGGTCTGCCTTGGTCATTATACGGAGGGATCGTGTTTATTGTGGTAAAATCAGTTGCTAAATTCGGATGAGTTAATGCAGCTGCAGCTGCGATATTTCACTGGAAAGTGAATTAAATTGTGAACTTGAAGGGAGAAAAACCTTTTTAATTGTTCAAGGTTTGTGGTTAAGTGTTTATTTATTTCATTGTTAAGTGGAGGAACTTAAAATTACACGAGATTCAGAGGAAATAAATATTGCCCTTGAAGCTCGCATCTCGTTTTGCATTCACGTTATCCCTAGTGCACACTTTTCTGAAGTCAAGAAAGTTTAAAGTGATTTGTAATCAAGAGTTCATTTGGTCGAGGATTTTAGTTTCGTCGTACCAGTCGCATTTAATTTTGGAAGAAAAGAGGTGGCGTGTGTGTAATTAAGTCTGATGGACCCTAAACCCGTATACAATGAATGGGATCATCTGTTGCATTTGAGTGACTATTCAGCTTGAAGAAAGTCATGGTTTTCTATCCTCTGACTGATTGGTAAATAAGTTAAAAGCAATAATCTTGATGAGACTTACTTTATTTGGCAGATTTGACAATGATAAAGAACTTCCCATCACACATTATCAAACAATTTTGGTTTGCCAGATGAGTATAGCTTGATTGAAGAAACAATAATTGCGATTCCAGATTTGATCGTATGATACGATGCCCTTTATTTATTAGTCAAGGAATTGTTTTTTTAAATCAAATGCTATTCCTTCTAATTTCAGATTATGAAAACGTGGAGTTAGTAGTGACGAGATATTCGGAACGGGACGGGACTGAGGATCATCGTTTACTGACTCTATATCGCGTAAGTAATTTACACGCGGTGAATTTATGCTACCGGAACTTTTAATATGTTTTCTCTTTTGTCGGTTCCGTTTGATTTTCAAAGAATATGATTTTTGATGCGCTGTTATTGCAGTTTCCGAAAAATGTGGTACGGTCAGAGTCGAATCGTGTTTAATTTTTATAAGTAAACTAAGTAGCACACAGGAGTTTTCATTTAAGTAGATGGTAAAAGCAATGAAGGAGGAGTGGAAAAGGGTGACAAATTTTGTAGAACCTGTAGGTTGTTAGTCAGATATCAGTTCTGCTGGTTTTTGTTTTGTGAAATGAGGAAATGACAACAAAACAGGAGTGATCAAAGCGTTTGGAGAACATGTCCGATCTACCTTTATTGAAACTAGTGTTTTTGCGTTACTTCATATTTTTTGAACTCTGTGGAAGAATACGTTGAGGTTTAACGGATGGAGCAACGATTTCTTTTAATATCATTTTTTCTTGTTTCAAGCAATACGCTGGTGCATGGCATGGCATTTTTTAACGATTTCAGATAGCTTTAACAATGTTTATAGTATTGTTACTTTATTCGCTCGATTCAGTTCAGGTACTCTAGTAATGGGTAAGCTCGTAATGTGAACAATTGCAGCTGCTTCCACTAAGACAGGGCTACGAACTACACGGTTGTAATTGTCTCCAGGTGGGGATCAGTGGCATGGTCGCTGGATTCGCTAGAAGCAGTTGCTCCGCTAAGGTGTATGTTGGCCAAAGCTAAATCATGTACACCGTCGGATGAAAAATTCCGTTTTGGCTTTTCTTCTTTTTTGTTGGCTGTCACTTGCGTTGTGGACACGTTCTCTGGAAGCTGGAAAGATAAATTATTGAAAGGAGATGCAGTTTGGGAAGAGTCATATCCTTTAAGGTCTTCAATAATAGTATCTGTGTTGGAGGTATCAGATGTCGCTTCATCTAGTCGGGAAAACTTTCGTAACTGTCTGTTCATGTCACGTTTTCCAACTGAATGCGAATGCTGTTGGTCGTCTAAATCACTTTTAAGCTGATTGGTCCTTCCGAATGACCCTGTCACAAGACCTGCGCTATCCCTCTCATGAATTTGTAACGAGTTTGGTCTATTAGATTGAGGGTGTTCGTTCTCGACATCGTTGGCATCATTAATTAATGCCTCACTCTGTTCTAGACGTGACCTTTCTTCTTCAACGTCTCTCTCTCGGAGTTGTTGGACGAATATATCAATCTGAAATAGAGAACAGAGTTGCTTTCTAACGCTGCCATAAAAGCCGGCTTAGTCATAATTAGTGAAAACAGTAATTACCATTTTTCTTTGTGAAATGTTTCCTGTCCCAAGAGTACCCTGCAAATTTCATCAAGTTGTAGTTTCAGGAATATTAAGGATATCCTATTTAATGAATTTATGCGTGAAGTGTGGAAAGGCAAAATGCACTTACGGTTTGAGCGTCCTCCTGGCACCTTTCGCATGCACAGTTGGATTTAACTCTCCTACCGGTGTAGACTCCTTCTTTGTTAAATAACCCTTCCTGTTGTCTTCTACAAAAATATTTCAATCAATTTGATGGTTGATCGCACAAGGCAATCCCAAATTTCTGAAGAAAGAATGTGGTTTAAATATTACTGTCTCATGATTTGAAACTCTTCGATTGGTGTTGTTAATCCGAAGCAGCCCTTGATGACTGATAAAAGTTCTTTTCGTAAGAATCGGTTCGTTAGGCCATAAAGTAGTGGATTGATTGCACACGATGCCTTGGCAAACATTGTTGGGAAGATATACCTGTTAAAAATGCAATAAGTATACACAGTATTAATATCATGATGTTAATCACCCATTATTTATTCGACTTTGCCTTTTTGAAGCTATGGAATCGTGGAAGGATATTGAAATGAAATCGTTTTCAATTTCGTTCCGTTGCTTCATTAATTGTAAACCCATGCTTATTTATTTTCAGACTGTTCGTCAAATCTGCAAAATTCGCTTCAGTTGGCACATGCGACAGAAATCTTCTTATTGCTTCCACTGCAGGAGGCAGGAACTACGGCTTCCCAATGTCTATTAACGGAAATTTAGTGGACGTTGTCCAGTCTGCTACGATTTTACCTAAACACCGTGGAGCTGACAAGGTATCGAATCAATCGATTGCAGTTTCATCTGTTGGAGGAAGCAATGTCACTCCCAAAATGGCCGTTTACCATCTACCAGCGTCTGCGGTTCGAAATGTGCAGCATCTGAAGCAGCAGAACTCTTGCAATAGCCAAGGAGATCCAAGCATTCCAACTATATATATTTTCGAGAGTAGTGGAAGGAATCAAAATGTACGGAATCGGATCATCGTAAGCCAAGCGGTTCCTACCACCAAAAGTTTCCCAGTCCCTCCGAGTTCAACCATTTTAAGTCATAATGGACACGCTCAAGCAGCTGAAGTGGTTCAACAGCAGACTGAAAGCCCGAAGCCAAATGATCGAAAGAGGAAACAACCGTTTGAGCCTATTACAGCACCTGAAGAAGAGCAAGATGAGCATTCCGACTCTGACATTTCCGTTTCTTCAGAGATAGTGAGTGTTCTAGAAAAGAGGATAAAATGTGCAGATGATTTACAAGATTTAACTGTGATGCAAAAGAAGCCCGTATTAAGCGATGGTCGTGAACCTGTCTTTATTGTAAATCTTTACGAGTCTCAAGTAGGGTATACGTTTACTCTTTATTTTCCTGATGACGGAATTCTACCTCCGAGTCACGTTATCCCTTACAGTGAGCAATACTTGCTGAACTGTGTGGATACTGGAACAATTCCATCTAAGTTGCTGAATGTGCTCGAAAAAAGATTTAAAACAAGGATTTTTGGTGATGGAAACAGCCTAATTACTGAGATTCGAGACTACCGGTTTTGCGGTAATGGTGATAAAGTGCCAACCGTGCGCCAGGTCGTGTTGAAGCAGTCTACGGAAAGCCTACATACTGACTTCAACAACTTGCTCCTGCAAGGATTTCACGGAAGAAAAAAGTGGAAACAGTTTAGGAAAGCCCAAGCTGTTCAGAAATCGTCAGATGGATATCGCGACAGCGGAGACAGCAATAGCGATGATGAGGATACTGACGAAGAATCAGAAAAACAAAATCGTCGTTTAAATGACAAACTCTCCTACGATCAAAGACTTGAACTCGAAAAGCAGCTCGTTAACTCCACTGCTGGACCCTTGTGCTTGGATCCCAATCCACGCGTAGGATTGATAAGAAATCGAGCGCAATTTGCGAAATTAAAATGGAACACTAAAGATTTCAGGAAGAAGTTTAAAGCCTGGTCCTCGCGAGGTAGCGAGTCTAAAATTAGTTCTAATGTCGAACCCGAATCTGCTACTGCCGCGTTGGGTACAATTGGTGATAAGAATAAGACTGGAAAGTGGCGCAATGCAATTTACTCAAGCCCGGTTGGAGAAGAAATGCGCTCCTTGAAGGGAGGTCGTACGGATGTGGAGCCATTTTTTGACTTTGTCAAGGCGTGGAGACGGAAATCACAAGAAGAAACTCCTTGTTTGAGTCTAAGTTACCCTGAGGTAAGTTTTTTCCTTTTTTGGAAACATTTTCTCTTTGATCAAAGGGCCGATATTAACAGCACCAAATTAATTATCAATTTGTCTTGTAACGCAGAGTAAAATACAAGATCCACCATCGAATAATCCTGTATACGTGGAAGATTTAAAGAAAGCAGGGCTATTCTTGATCCCTGAGCCTGCTACAGTGAGAAGCTTTCCGTTTGAAAACAGCATAAGGAAGATTGAAGAGTATACACTGGAAACTGAACGCCGTAAACGACCACATACGACAAAGCTATCAATTTACCAGCGCAATGGGATCGAGTGCTACTTTGGTGAACTAGAAATGGAGTCGTTCGGAGAATCTTCTGCAAGAGGAAATGCCAATAAGCTGGAACAGCTTCCTAGTACGAAGTGTCAGTTTGACTTGGGCTGTAGTAGATCAGTAGCACTGTACGTGCAACAGTTCACTGACATTTTTACAGAAGATGGGCGACGTCCATGCAAAATCACTTATCAAAAAGTCGGACAGCCAGCTCAAATTTGTGTTAATTCGTACAAAAGTCCAGCCACTGCAGTCGTTCCGCAGGTGGTGTCCCCAGTTGCTTCAGTTAACGTACCGACTCCAGTGACAGCTGCTTCAGATATGCAACCGTTCAGTGCGTCTTCCACGGCTGCTCCGAACGTGACCGTAACAGCGACAACTTCTATAGCTGCATGTGCGGTACCACCAATTCTTGCAACAAATATGTCAAAAGTTGCACCTGGAAATAGTTCTCAACCTTCGGTCCCAGCTCCCGTCGCGGGAAAAGCAGCGCGGCTTCCCATAACCACTACAGTTCCAGTATCCTTAAATCAAACTGTGTCTAGTGGCAAGCCTGTGTCGCTACCGTCGACGAGTAACCCAGTAAAACACAATAATTCTAGTCCATCGGTTTCTGTCGTCAATTCAAAAGGAACCTCTTCAACGAGCACATCGACTGCAATTCAAACATCTACCTCTACTTCTCCGCAAACTACTACAGCTCAGCGAAGTGTTCAAGTTGTCTTGCCTCAACCCCGCGCTGTTCAGCAATCCAGTACTGCCGTTTCAAGTGCGTCTACCGTACAAGTTCAAATTCAACCTCAGCACCAACACCTATCTCATATTTATGCTGTTAGTGCCAATCCTGGAGCTGTGAGCATACCCACTTCTACAAATCCTGCTGCCGCCAATGTCAACTTTAACTTAAATGTAAATTCAGCTGGTATAGTTAGTTTGACACCTCAGCAAGTACTAACCAGACCTCATATTCTCAATGTGAATTTGCAACAGCAGAATCAGCAAAGGGTCACCATACAGCAACATAACCAACGTCTAACACTCCAGTCGGCACCTACCAAGCTCTCTGGTATTCAGCAGCAGCCACAGCAGAGACTCACATTGCAAACGCAGCAACAGCAAAATAGCATTAGAATCAAGCAGCAACCGACACTTGCTACTTTACTTCTGACTGGCATTCATCCGGGCCAAGGATCGAAACCAATTACTGTTGCTATTCAACCTCAACCTCAGAATATATTAGGTACGACGCAAAACAACATGAATTCATCGATCTTAACCTCTTCGATGGACCAAACATTAACTTCACCTATCATGTTAGCGCCTGGAACTGCAAATTCCGGTGGTGCAGCCAATCAAAATAGTTTAAGTGTTAACTTGAATGCTATTAGTCTCGATGGACAGCTAATAGCCGTAAGTTCAGCTCCTCATGGACACATTCAAGCTGGCACAACTTACCATGTGGCACACCCTGGAAATTCTATGACTATGGGGATATCGAATGCAGGTGGAACATTGAACGCAGTTACCCCTTTAAGTGCAATGAACTTTATAAGACTTGCGAACAGCAATACTCAACTTCATCGACAAGGAAGTACCGTGAGCCTAATGAATCCACCTGGAATAATCATCAGTGGTAGTAATGTAGGAGCAGCACCGACTTTGACCAACAGTAACACGTCTTCAAGTGGGCTTCAACAGTTGACAGCGTCTAATAAGTCTACCGAACATAATCCGATTGACGAATTATCTGTTCCTGACTTAAATGCATTGCTAGGTGCAGGCCAACAGACCCAACAAGGGAAGAATCTGGATGGTTTGAATCTGAACTTGAATTTGAACGTTAATCTGAATTTGAGTGGTGCTACACCCTCTGACTCAACGAATGTGCTGTATGACAGCTCGAACAGTACAACCGCTGCCATCAGTCATGGAAAACCTATTCATGCGCAGCAGCCCTTGGCTATCAAAACTGAACCTGGTGCTATTGATAATACCCGGACTGTAGTTGTGAAACAGGAAGCGGTGGGCTCTGGACATCAGCATGCGATGAACGTAGTGGGGGTCGACTCCTTTTTAAACTCACTTTGTGAAAGTAGCAAAGCCAGTGAGTTGGCTCCTAAGTTAGAAAGTTTTGGATCTAATCCAACCATTGACACATCGAACAATAGTAGTTCGATAGGAGAGGGTTATGTAGCCAGCAATACCGGCTCAGCAGTAGCTCCAACCTCATCTTCAGGGTTGACGCTATCCGATCTTTTGGGCTCCCCACCCATAGCTGTGGTCTCGTCATCGTCAACATCAAGCCAAAGTATTGGAGGAAGTAATGTCTTAAACCCGGTATCGTCCAGCATAGCTTCCACAACTCCTCGGCTCTCGGCGTTGCTAGCAGGAACTCCATCAGCTGATACGGTATCTGTGTCTCCCGATGGGGGTATTTCTCTAGTTGATTCCTCCTCATCTGTTTCCTCATACGGAAACTTACTGGACAGACTGGCTGCGTCCTTGCAACAACCTCAGACTGGTAATATTGCACGTGTCGCAGGAAGTAGACTGAATCCCATAGCTACTGCCACTCCAAGTGTAGTGCTCGAGCATCCCGTACTAGCAGCCACCCTTACGCAACAAGGAAACATTGTCGTGAACACATCCGGAGTGTCACAGTCCGGGGGGAACCAAAGTCACGGTGTTTCGTTAAGTAGAGGGTCGCCTTACAGACAGATTGCTCCGGCTCCTGCACCTGGTACAGCTCATCCCAATCAACCTCATCAATTAATAAATTTGCTTGGCGTAGGAATCGTCAATAGCACGACATCACCGTCGGCTGGAGGACAAGCAATTAGAATAAATTCTACACCTGCGGCCTCGCCTACTCAAAAGTCTGGTTCTAATCCCAACATTAATCTTAACCTGGGAGGCAGATCGTAGGTTCTAGATTGTGCACTGGGACAGAAAACTCATTTTCGTTTTATGGCCCAAGTTATGTTTTGAAGTCATTATCACCGAAGCTGGGTAGCCATTCATTTGGATGCGGTATTTATATTTTTTATAACTATATTTGGTCGTATTCTGTAGTTCAGTCACTCAGGAACTAGCAAGCTGTTTCTCAATTTGTCGTACCGCTAATAAGCCACTGCACTGATGAAATTATTTCGGCCGACTCACTAGCAAAATCTTTGTGCTACCCAGCTACAATTTCATTGTTGACTCTTCGTGATGCCGAGAATTAGTCGAGTGTATTAGTCGGCTGATCAACATTTTTGTTGTTACGCTTAAAACTTCATGTTATAGAGGCTCCGGTTATTAAAAAATTGTGTTTGATTTTGTGAAAGCCAATGAATATGACGATCAGTATTACTGAGTCCATTGACGATAAGTACTATGCTGTTTTGACCCCTATGCAAACTGCGACTCGTTATACTGCAATCGCCATCGTAGAAGGGGACAAGTCAAATTCCTGCATAGAAATAATTAGTATGTCACTGAAACAAGACTTAAATGAGAATCAGGAGATAATGTCACAGCGGAATTCCTGTCCGTTGACATAAAATCAATTGAATGTACGACTTTTTCTTGTAAACCATAGAATAATTGCATGTGTAAAATATGTTTTTAGTTAACGTTGCACTCTACTGTTGTCAGTCTTGTCTCGATAAATATGATGCACAAAGATATTTTCATGGGACTGCTATTAATTATTATTAATTTGTATATAAGTTAGTTGCTGTGTTGTAGTCAGACTCCGACTGACGGTTAAGCAAGTTAATTAGGACATATATTTAATTAGTGAGATGGTTAGTTTAGCGAGATACCAAGAATGAGTCACTGTCACTGAGAGATTATGAAGCGCTTATTCATAATCCTGACTTAAAAAAGAAGCATGCATTGTTGTACCTTCACGAGGAAATATTTCTTGACGCGAGTGTGGGTCCGATCACATGTAATTCATTAGGATATAAAATAGAAACGATTGCCGCTTGTCGCAGTACCTTCCTCACACTACTACGGTTAAAACGTATTAGCGTAATGCTGTGAATGATATCACCACGTACTGAGTACTTTAATGAGCTAAATTATTCTTGCCTCAGCAATACTTTAAGTTCTTGGCCAGTACCTATATATTTTCTGAATTATTTTGTTCAGAGCCCATAGACTACACTCGAAAACTAGCTCAAACAGCTTTCGCTAATGTCGCAGTAATTTGCAATGAATAAACACGTAACTACTTAATAATCAACTTGTCCGATGATCACAGCAGTTTTATGTACTTTTCATGATCAAAAACCCTTCCACAAGCTTTCCTTGTACAAACCTGCCGCCTCATCCATTGCTGTCAATCAGCATTTGCCTTTAAAAAGATCTTCATTGTCATCTCTTGAGTGCCGAAGTAAGGAAATAACTGCTCATCACTCATATAAGCCCACCAGTTCAACCAAATTTAAGATTCCGTGTCCGCGTCAGTTATTGTTATCATCCAGTCACAATTTTAACTGACAGAGCACCTGCAATGCGCAAAACCCCTGGTCTAAGAAAAGAAGTTGATTTCCTCTTTTAGCGCATCCTTCGTCACCTCTTTTCTAACCGTTATGCATGAGCGTGAACAAGGAATGAGAAAAATGACCCAGGGCCTGTATTTCTCCAGCTGCAAATTGCGCTCAAATTACGCGATTTCAATTCAACACACGTGTCACACTACACCTCAGCACTAAGATAGTATGGGAAGAGCGATGCCATGAAAACGTAAATTTATCTTGTGAAGCACATCACACTTTCGCCAGTTTACTTTCCCTATTCAGTTCATGGCTCTGCATTAAGCGCTTGTATGTTAATAGAAGCTGTTTTCTAAGACCTGTAACTCTCCAACTTTCACCAGTAGGTTGCAAGACCTTTGCTGAATTTCAATCTACTTACCACACAGGAGGGATGTTGTTGTCAAACATGGACCAGAAGGAGATGCCGGCGTAAGGTGTCCAGCACAGGATGTAGGACCCCACCATGAGGATGTTCATCTGCAGTTAAGTTAGGAAATGAAAACACCATCTCAGCATGCTCTTCTCCAGAATTACACATGTACAGGAGAGGAATTGGGCAAAGACAGAAGTACTCAAGACTTGTGACTAGTTGAACGAGTTTCGGCTACGTTCTTTTTACAAACTTTACAATTTCAACTACAAAGCCCACACATGTCTGCAGAGTCCTGACGGAATGCCGAGTTGGCAAAAGTTCTTACAGCGAGTTGAAATGAAACGTGAGGCAACTTACCCGCAGAACATGAAGCTCCAATGGACTGAGATTTTCCGATGTGAAAGAGAAAACCACGACACTCTCACAAGTTGCAATTGGACTTGAATTCACTCCCTCATTGTCAGCCTGCTGAAACAGTAAGGATCAGCATTACTTACTTGTATTGCCAGGTAAGAGTGCAAGTGGCATACCCCCTGCCTGGGTTTCGTAGTTTGGATTGTAACAAGGAGCTGATGCTGGGCTGTGAAAAGGATCCTGAAATGCTTTCTGCAATGCGGAAAGGTAAGACTAAATTGAATGCAAACACGAGATAAGATGACGGGAAGGCTTCTCGAAACTTTTGGAATCACTCACGGCTGCAACTGACGTCATCTAATTTCAAAGAAGTTGGGAATGCGTTTCTCGTGAAGGCAATACGAATGAATGAAATGAAGGGACTGTATATGTAGATTCAGCGGATTTTGTCTACCGCAACCTTATCTCAGTACTCAGAATAATCTATCCCGAACGGTAGAAAGTTTCCAGCCTTTTTTTTTTCTACAAGATCCGCTTAGTGCCAAAGTTGTCTTTGTTCAAGACGTTGACGGTCAACGTTACGGTGAAAACACTTTGGCCGAATTAGATTCGCCTGTAATGTGCGATTTATTATGCTACAGCAGTAATGTAATTTGACCGAATGGAATCCCCCTAAATGAGGAACAGCTCCCATTGCCACTGACTGAATTACTGACTGCATCTGGTAAAAGTTTTGCAGTACTTCTTCCTGCAATGGTATTTGATATTCGATCCTCTGTCCGCTTTGAAGGAAGTTGCTCAAGCCAAGTTCCAGCTCAAAGCTTCCTTAAGCTACCTCCTTGAGTCTCATCGGGATGAGGAGCACGTGCAATCGGAGTAAAAAGTCTCTTAGGACTTTGGATTTGCAGAAACTGGCACTAAGCAAATTGTAAAAGTCGCTATCATCTATGCAGTATCTGGTTTCCGGTAGGATTCCAAGTGATATCTTGAACGTCGTAAAATGATTGGGAAATTCCGTTTTACTGTCATATTATCCTGCTAGGAGAAAATCACAGCCGGATCACAATCCACGATGAGAATCCCAAGCCTTCCTGCTCAAATATTAGACTAGGAAATGGATTCACTTCCTGGATGGAAAATGAAGTTTGGAGGAAAAGTTTGCTCGTAGTCGTAGATCTAAGCTCGTGTCTCGTCAGCGAGTTGTAAAGGCTCATCGGAGCGAAGTTGCTCCTCTAGTTTGCCATTGGTAAAGTTGACAAATTTTTAGAATGCTAACAACATGATTGATGTCGGGAGTCCTATTCTACCAGAGGAGTTTATCGACAGTTTGAGGAACACGCCCAACTAATGAAAATCTCCTGTATCAGGGAGTAGTAGAGACGCAGACGAGTTATTAAACGGCTCATTAGGCAGAAAATATTGCTGATGAGAAGGCTAATAAAAGTGTGCTTGAACAGTAGGAGTGTTTGCAGAAGGAATTCAGGAAGGACCTTGGTCGTATGTAAAAGTGAAAGGTGGCAAAAATACTCACGATTGGACAGCAAGAAGGAAAGAGAAGAGTAAGTGCTTGAGCAAAGTCAAGAATTAAAGGGGGGTAGTGAGGTAACGTTACGAGAACGTTGCGTACGCTCCCGTGCACTCAGGGGAAGGAGAAAGCTGTGAGGGACAATATGAATTGCCCATGCAGAACTTACGTCTGCTCATTGACTTGCACCAACTTTCTCTTATGCAGGGTGGTAATTTAAGCTCGTCGCGAGCTCGAGTGGAGGGTGCGGATGAATAATTCAGGAATTACAATGAGACAAAGTGTGTACATTACCTGCTCTCGTCGTCGCTTGGACCGCCACCTCTTGGAGATGCCGAGGTGGGTGATTTTGGAAAATATCTGTTTGTAGCACCAAATCAGGGCAAACACATGCGTCAGGTAGCAGAAGACTATACAGCCTGAAAGACAAACAGGGATTGTCACAGAATTCACAACCTGCCCACCTGGGCTGACAAGTTGATCAAAAATGTATGCTGGCCCCGATCTTATTTGTACTATGCTCGTGTTTGGCTCAGAGGATTGAATGGGACCGGTGTATAGAAGCGTGCACTGTTTCCAATGGAGAAGTTCAGCGCGGGTTTGAGGCAAGAGGAACAGACATTGAAAATCCCTCCAATTAGCGGGCATATTTTGCAATATCACTT
>VRMD01001898.1:0-15062 GCA_009872375.1 Sminthurides bifidus | reverse complement strand
TGATAGCTTCCTGGTTTCCCTTTGGAGTGGGAAAGTAAGTGTAGACAAACACTTGCTTCTTTGCTGAGACGGTTGAAATTGGATCCATAGATGGAGAGAGCGTCTCAGGAACATTCGGGTAAAGTTCATGAATGTTAGTGAGTTGGGCTATGGAAGCAGCAGTAGGATACTGTTTTCCGTCGTAAATGAAGTCGTAGCCAGTCCAGGAAATGCTGCTGACTGGGCTGATTCTGCCTTTTTCCGGTGAATTTTCCGACGACGAGACAAGAGTCTCGTGGGTACTGAAGGATTCCTCAAAACGAGGTTGTTCAGGCGTTGGCAGAGTTGTGCGATTAGCGTTGAAGCTGGTAAACGCACGGGTTTCTTCGGAAGCCAGGGTGGAGGATGGTTTAGGCAGGTTTGATGGTGTGTATAGCTGTTTACTTTGTGCCAAACTTTATGTGTTTTACTACTTTAGTTTCTACTGGTTTTATGGTAGAAAGAAACGAGCGAGGTAAGGTGTTTGGGCGAGCTATACGTCCTCGCTCATTAGGTTTTAGATCTGGTTCGAATTGTACTACGACCTGACCTGAGACTATGGCGAGGGAGTTCTTCGGTGCTCAAATGGGCTACTTCGTCTTGAGTGCTAGGGGCAAATCTGACCTTGCGTTTCGGTTGTTCGGAGTCCTGTCCGTCGGGTGGCGGTCGTGGAGGAGACTGTTCGGACATCAAGCGAATGACGAGGGTCGAACCATGCCAGAGCTTCTCCGATCGTCCGGTCCTGGGCCCCGGAAGGGAGGATTTCTTGACGGAGTTGGTAGATTAGCAAGGCGCTTCTGTCGAGCTTGGTCGAAGGTTCACACACACTAGATCACCCCACACAAACGAAACAGGAGGAACGAAAACCGAAAGCTGAGTAGAGACTGCGGTCCGGAGTTCAAAACCGGTGAGTGCCCATTTTTATGTGTCGGGTTGCCGGGTGAGATAGGATGAGTAATGACACATAACGCAGGTGAGATAGAGAAAAGGTGCATGTTTTATTACACGTAAATGCTAACTACCGAGGCAGCGGAGGACGCTGCCTTTTATACATGAAGGTGACACTAGAGGGTGGTGGCTGTCTCGAATCTCAGACACGGAGAGGAGAGCAGCCACCGTTAATCAGTACACACTCAGTGGTGCATGTAATGAATACATGCATCATGATAAAAGGAGATGAACACAGTACTTTACTACTTGTACGACGCTACACGATGCTCTTTACCTAAAGCGTAAACAACTTCCAGTTTTACAGAACAACATTAAGTAGAAGCTCAACAATATTATTTAACAATATTTTCGCTAGCTAATATTCTCATGGAACACATGTTTGACCATATTGACCACCGTTGATTGTAACCGCGACATCCAGTAATGCTCGCTTAGCGTGAGAAGTTTCCATTATTTCAGCCATGTTTGACTTCGTCACATTTTCAATTATTGGTCTTTTTTTACTGGGTCCTTAAGCAGCGATGTTGTCGACGCGAAGATAGGTACTGCCGTGGTCAACGGGTGACATTTCTGTGTAACGGAATTGATCTTGTTCCTTGTTCATTTTCTGCGCCATATGATTTGAGTGCATGCGTTGAATCACTTGTGACATGCGTGAAACATCATACCTATGTCAACGATCAATATTGAAATTTCGTCAAAATCGTTACCTATACTGCTTACCTTTCAGCTGATGAAGTGAAACTGGCGACAGTCAGTTATTTCATAAATTGATTTGTCTCTCTAACGCCTCTTCTAGTGGTAGATCTTTGGCAAAGTGGATTCAAAAACTAACTATAGGCTACCTTCGGTTAACTAAAGTAAGTCGAGCGTCCTTACGCTTAAACGCAGTGTCAACAAAGTGTTCTAGATCAGACTGACAACTCAAACTCAATTCATAATGATACCGTTGCTTTGAATCCTGCACATGTTTTAAATTACTCACGATAGATAGTTAATATTTACTTACCTTCATTAATCACTCTATTTTGACCATAATAACTCTTGCGTTCTTTGACGGTGCGACCACGCTGGCAAGTTACTTCTAAATGAAGTACTTGAAGAGATTGACGGTGCACGCTCCTTCGTTTGATCAGGATGTAACTGTAACATACCGAGCACATGCATTCCACACCTAGCTTTGGGTGCTACGCAGTAGTCATCGCCTTTTCGAATATTCTTCGGTATGATTGAAGATCCAACACATGTTTACATACAAAAATAGTCCATTCCATTCTTCCATGATTATAAGGTAGCTGTTCCCATTGTCTTCTTGGAGCTCTACTTTTATTGTTGAAGTTTAACACAATTTTCGAGATGAAGGGCTTCTTATCTTCCAAGTGAAACTGTGTTTCAGAAGTCCTTTTTGGTTATCTACAAACTGACAGTTAATTTAACTCGTTGTTGCAATGGTAAGGTTTATCTCGTATGTTTCACTTTTGAAACTTTTACGTGCTAAAATTGTCGCCCCAGCCCTCATCTTACGGTACTATAACGGTTGTTGATTTATAAATTTTCCAGTTCCGGCAGGCTAGACTGGAATCATTTTTATTTCAGTAATCTCGCACCGGGATGAATACGATTGCGGTTTTCGTTGATTTTTGATTGTTATTGTTAAAGGAAATTCCGAATTTGGGAAATGCGGACAGAAAGATCCGGTATCACAAGCCCAAACTAGAACTATTAGTCCGTATTCTCTGCTGTTGGAAAATCCATCACATCTGGCTTAAACTTGTCTGTACAATACACTGGCGGTAACTGTTTTTCATTATTACAAAAGAAATCATGTCTTGGTAATTTAACTAGTACTGACTAGCTTCTTACTGTTTTACAGCCAAATGGGATCTGGCAGCCCATGGCACTTTCCGAGTTCTCTGCTATTTATGAGCGCTCGGTAGCAGAATATCATGAGGTTCCAGACAATATATTCGGCCATGGTGACCAGAAGTTGATACTTTGGGCCTTACATAGGAAAATAGCATTGCAACGGTTTCACTAACAGTAAAGTAGTTATACAACGTAAATGGTCATTCGACTTTCCAGCTCTTTCTTTACGCAACCACAGTGGAGAATCAGTGTTTTGTATATTGCATTCGCTGCATTGTTCAGATCATTTTTCACTAAATAACCGGTCTGATTCTGCACTGTCGGTTCCATCTTGTATAGATGAGCATAAAGAACCTGAGAAAAAGTAACGAACGTTCATTTCCCTTTTGCAGTTACCACTGTCAGTAAGATCAAAGTAGATCCAACTGACCTGATGATTGGCTTTTTCGAAAAAATGGTCGTCCCCAAGACTAGCTGGAGTAGCTGGATCTTCATCAATACCAATTCCTACGTTCGCCAGTTCTGAATCAAATGTCTTGAGCAGATTATACTGAGCAGCTTGTTCAAATTCATGCTGTAAACAGACACGATCCAGAAAGTACTATCGTAAGTATTCTTTTTATTATCAATACTGCCTCTCTAACACATCCATTTAGTTCTTACCTCTTTCAATTACTGTACTGCAATGAAAAAATTTCATTCCGTGCCATGGCCTCTGATGATGGTTGGGGAACATCCTCTTAAGGATCACTATGTCCGATGTCATCATGTGCTCGATATGTCGTATGTCTTTGTGGCCTGCTCAACTTATCTACTTTCAGCTCCGAGTAGATATTCTTTGTCAAGTCTGCGTCTTATTCTCTGTCTTTCAGCCTAAGAGAGATAAGAAGGGTCCTCTCTCGAACTCATAGCGACCTGAGAAATACTGTGAAGAATATTTAGGATTATATGTTGGTATTTATTGCCAAGGCTATACCAAGCACATCATTTATTTGTAACTAGATGCGGCTAACTGTAGAATTGTTGAAAAGCCGAAGCTGATTCGATTTCAATTTTTGGAGCTTGAACTTACCCGACCAGCTGGTTGTAGAATTGCGGAAACTACTTGCAGTTGAAATTAGCGATCGCAAACAGGTTGCTTCGAAGTGCTGCTTAACTTTTATTAAAATGTCATACGTAACTGTTCATCATTTCCCTACAAAAGCGTTTCACCTGGAAATTCACTCAATACAACAATATGTAATACCATGTCATGATATAATTCGTAGCCACACTAATCGGCGTACAAGAGAATTACAACGATAATTTGTCATCGACGCATTTGTCGATAATAACAGTCTGGTTTGTAAGATTGTGGCATAATGTGAGCAACAATAATACGAACGGGTTCAAGTTCGTAGCATAACTGCATGGAACGTACGCTCCACGCCGACTTCGATTGCCTCAATTCCGAAAGAGTACCGTTTTCAACCTTGGTCGAAATCATCGGAAACGAGCTAACTTTTGATGGTACAGTCGGCATTCTAACTTTCGTATTGGGAACGATGCGTTTGGGAATGATTTGTCGCTGGTTCTAAACCATGCGCATCGTTCTCTTCGCGTATATGATACTGACAGTTCTCTACAAGACGTAACAATTTTTTCGGCGAAATTATATAATGGAATATAATTTCGGCCAGCTCGAACCTGTAGAGCAGGTGTTAGAGGGAGATCCTGTGGCAGGCTTGGATGTGACAAGTTTTTAACGTTGATATAGGAATTTGAACCGTTGACCACCAGCGGAAGAAGAGCTGCCGTCAAATGATGAATTGGACCATCATCCCTTAATGAAAAGACGAGAATGTCTCAAGCTGGATAAGCAGCTGGTTTCATTGGTTGACTGGTTTGTGTTAATTGATTAGGTTTGGGGATTGATTAGAGTGGGCATTATTTTTCGCAGAGATGCAGTATGAATAACATGTTGAAAATGACTGTGTGTTTCACTAGGCGATGGCTTAATTGTCCCTGTATCCGTTCATCAAACTATCTGTTGAAGATGGCCTTCACTACCCTGATTCAGCGTAGGCGAGCAGACATAAGCGGGGCTTTTACTGACGCAAAATCCATAGGAACTGAAACTCTCGCTCCACTGACAGAATCTGCACATTTTATTCTCTACTCTGTTATGGGGAACTAGTTATTTTCGCATGTTTCTTTCTATATTTTGAATTTGATTTTAGTTCAGTTTGACACACAAAAATACTTTTTTGATTTGTTCAGGTGTAAGCGTGACTTACTTCCTGAGGAGGGCTGGTCTATGGATGCGGGCTCAATTCAAATCGCAAACGACGCTATGCCCGGTATAGAATCCCCCTGAGAATGCCAGAGTAATATGTTTCAGGCACTGTATTGTGATCACCACAGCGTGCAAAACCCTACATTTGAGTAGTGTGGCGAAAATGAAATGTTTGTTGATGGAAAGAAGGACATCCAATTGTATTCTGTATGATGCCTCCTGTTGTTACGTAGTGAGCTTTTGAGCTTCTCGTTCTGTGAACCACAGATTCTAAGTGTACTCAAGGTCCTCCAAAGAGAAAAGTTTTTCAGGAGCATTTCTTTCAGGCATAGTACGCAACAAGTAGGCAGAGCTGTTCACAGACGGATGTGCCATGTCGTTGAGTTAGAGTAAGCAATTGTTGTTTAGGTTAATAAATTGTGTGGAGGAATCAGCCCAGCACTCGGGTCGGTGTAGCTGATACCTCTGCAATCATAGTACAGAAAAAGGCTGCAATGACGAGAGCACACGCAAACCCAATGCTCCCTTATTTCCCACCATGGTTGCGTGTGCATTATAATCATGTGGGGTTTACCGTATTATTAAACCATTAAACCAGTTGTGGTAGGTCATTAATCGCACGAACTTTTGTAGAGTCAATGGTTACTGTAAAATGGCCTTAAAAGACAAATAGTTGGATTTGCAGTTAGGCAGTTTGACAGGATTAAATTCTCTTTCACAGCATGTCACTGAGAAAAAAGAAAAAACCTAAAAAGACCTTTCAAGTTTAGATGTGTACACAAAATTTTTAAAAAGATGGAAAGCAATAACCCAGGAACCTTGTAATTCAATTAAGGTTTGGTAGGACGTCAAATTGCTTTGGTTTAATTAATAAAGATAAGATAGCAGCTAACGTACACTTTTATTACGCGTTGAAAATTCGGGAGGCGCGAATGTGTGTAAAAAGACGTCAGATTTTGCCTTCAATAAGCGTTGGTAATCATGAGTTATTGGTTATAAACGGAATTGCCAAAAATTGCCATGAAGTCCACCGGTTCTTGCACATTCAATCGGTGTAGTATTGATCAATGGGTCGTCCACATCTTCCTCCAATTCTGACCGATATATCTTCCTCTGGCGGCCTCGTTGGACACTCGGAGAACCGGTCGCGGATTTCGGCGTCATCATCGTAGAACTCGCTGTCCAAGGCACGTCCCATACGGCTGCTGATGGCAGCCCGGTGCTCGGTGTCGATGCTGCCTCATGTATTGCTTCCGATGGCAGATTTTATATCGTCTCGATCCCATCTGCCACATGTCAGATGGCGCTTCTTGCCATGCTCCGAATCTTACCGCATTTGAGAAACGACATCTTCACACCGTCTCTTCCCCCTTTCATTTCCTGTTTCTATAGCCTTTTCAGCCTCGGTGGCGGTATGGGTGGTGACGGATTCAACGAAGGAGGCAACGGTATTTCCGCAACTGAAGATGTTTCCGGCAGTTGTTCTTCATCAACATGTGCCTTTGGGTTTACCTCTGGTTGTGTCTCAGACTGCTCCCTTGGAGGCAGCGCAGGTGGTGCGATCGGCTCTTTCAATTGAATTGACTAAGTGTTTTCGCGCCTTGCAAAACAAATACTCAAAGTGCTCAGGTAGAAGGTTGTACTTTTGTAACGGCTTACCAGCACCTGTATTCATTACTTGCTGTTTTACTTTTCTTCCTCGACTAATTCTCTTTCATGTACTTGTGTCTTCCACAAGTAAGTTTCTGCAAGGTAGTGATTTTCGCAGTTATCTCCGATTTATTTCAGGACAATGAGGTGTATGTCAACATTTTTAGCGTCTGCCGATTCTTTATAACACTAAATGTTTGTCCGAAGCAGGAAATACATGTTGACCTGCGTTTAGTGCCAGCAAACAAGGCTCATGAATAAAGGACCTGTCAGAGTATACAAGTAGAAAAAACGACCCCAAACTTTTGCCTTGAATGACATACGGACATTCAAATTTTGCATTGTCTGGCCGCGCTTTGTGAGAAGCATGCGAATTCGTGTTTTCTCACAGTTCGTTTTCCCATGTTCTCTCCTCCCGCATTCATTCAGCGTCGTATTTAGCGTCACTTCGAGTTCCTTCCTAAAGCTAAGTAGTTCGGTTTTCCGGTATATGCGGTAAGTACCCCTTAATCTTAAAATAGTCAGCTTAGTTTCTCTACTTTTAATTAATCACATTTGTTTTCGAATGCCAAGCGTATACTAGCGTACAATTTCGATGAATGGTAGGTAATGTGCAATTAAAAGCTTACGCTTTGGAAAACCGGCAAATGGCGCTGCAGCTTGGAAAGTTAAGTAATCCAGTCGTGGTTTTCTCATGAGAAATTTATAATATGTTTATTTGGACTGTGAAAGTATTTGTGTTGAGGTTGCAGTTTTATTAGCACCAGTGAAACTTTTGCCAGTAAAAAATCATTCTCTTCAGCTCTTGGTTGACAAAAGGCAGAAGGCATTTACAGTTTAAGGGGGTTATGACTCATGACTTTTGACAAGTTAATTGACGTTATTTTCTGACTCAATGTTGATACCATTTTGCGTAACGCTAAGATGTATCAGGTTCACCTAAATTTGGTGGTTTACGATGAACGATGTGACCAGATGGGTACCGAAATGAAAAGTAAGCCCCTTTTTCTTTAAGGCTTTCTAAACGTCTAGCCATCATCTTTCTTGATAAATGCTTTTATGTACTCTATCTTTGAGTGATGATTGATGATACTCGGGTTTTAATATGTTAAGTTTCAACCATCATATGCCAGGTATATTGTTAGATGACTGTATGGAAGCTATGCTAGTTCGGAAGCTATTGGCATATGCATTCAGCTTGTGCACTTAGTACCGTTAGTTTCTGTTTTCCGATACGCGCTTACAAATATTCTTCATCCATGGCGAATACGCACTAGAAAGAAGGACTAGAAAGACTTAAACAACTGCAGTCGAATGGCACTTTTGCAAGAGCTCAGAAGCGCCGTATTGTCAGTTGCAGCGAATTGTCATTCAGATGATTCTGATTTCATGAAACTGCTGCTTGTTTTTTCAGGAGTTTTCCCCGTCGTTGGACAAGACTGGAGGAACTTACTAAAAATCTGTTCTCACATCCAACAGAATTATCCACGGGTAACTTTCTAAGCTCACGCCGATGTGACCGATGTCCACCCAAATTAAAAGTAAGCCATTTTTTTGAATGGAGAAACCAGAATAGATAAATTCAATTCAGTTCGATGTACACTAACTGTCTACACCTATTCTTGCTCCTGATCAGTCGATGTTGTTTAAATTCAAGATTCGGGAAGGGGCTGTCGGATGGCGAGAGCGGCAAGAAAAGATCGAACGCAGAACAGAAGACTTCAGAAATTTTAAGAACATTCTCTCGCCCGTGACATATTCGAATAAGTTCGGCGAAATATCACATATATAACTTGATGCTGCCACGGACAAGATTAAGTTATTTAAAAGAACTGATGAGAATCAAGCAATCATTGATGAGGCGGTAATAAATTTTAAGGCTACAAACTGGCTATTTACTTGGACTAACCACTATAACATAATGGATTTGCTTGTGTACCTAATTTACATCTGTTTTAATTTAAAGTGCTGGCCTGTCCCGATGCAACACGTGATCACGAGAACTCAAAACAGCGTAGAGATTACTAAATCTGATTTCAAATCTCTTGCACCACTTCCATGGTTAAATGACAACTTCAGTGTGATTCTTCCACCGCAAAGCGTGTTAAATGTCATCTAAGCTTACATGGATCGTATTGTTCGACGAAGTAACACTAATTCAGATTAGCCTTTAGTATACGCCTTCACTTTATTCTCTCCCCCAAATTATAAAACGAAGGGTACTCAAACATATTGAATCGCTGGACTCGAAAGGTATGATATGATTACTTGATGACTTTACCTACAATGAGAGCAGAGCTTATTCATTGTTCTTCGGCCGGCGGAGCTTCTTGTACGCATATTTTCTACATGATTTGTTTTTTTGATTCGGGGTTTATGTGGACATCTTTTCTTATTATCTCCTTTTATTCCCAATTCACTTTGGAGCACACTGGTGCTTAGCCACTGTAGATAAGCGAACCAAAATCCTTAAGTATTATGGCTCTGTAGGGGGGAAAATCCTCAGTGTTGGGAGTTTAAGCTTTAACAATAATCTCCTTAATTCTTTCCTTTGATGAAACTGGCGGATTACACACGGCTTTTGTTTTCCAGGTCCTTTTGGATTATTTGTGCAAAGAACATATGTAAGTGTAAAAAAGAACCATTTCTCTTATCGGAATGGAGCCTGGAGATAGTTCCGTTGCGTAGAAATGAAAAAATAGACTCACTTTGAAAAGAATATATGATTTGCATCCGTTCTCATGACTTAACTAATCAGAGCTTATGCTTGCAGGACATGCCCCAGCAGCAAAGCGGGTGCGATTATGGTATGATAACATGCCATCATACTACACAGCCAGGACGTTTGACATTTTCTTCATGAATTTACAATTCGTACACTTCGCATCACATTAATAACTAGAGCCCGGATTTTTATGCATTTTTTTCGGCCCAAATTTGCAACAAAATATTCCATTTTTAGAACTATTTATGCACGAAAGTATGCAGAAATATTTCGTAATATTCCGCATTTTTCCTACTTCAATTATAGAAATCGCAATAATATCATTATCTGTAAGTTTTTATCCCTTTTAAAATTGAATTGATACAGTTTGTAGCTATAATCTACGGCAAATTTTACTTAAAATTTTTCCTACAAAGCAAAGGCAATTTCATTAATGGCACCGTTGTCTCTGCCGCTCTTTACGTTGGGTTCTAAAAGGCCAATATGGCGTGTAGAAGACTGACTATCAGAGTCTCACTTCATGATTTTCAAAACTTATCCCTGCACACGTCCGAAATTTGGTCAGAAACCCCCGTTTAGCGCCTAAAATGCAGGAATATTCCATATTTCACCCATTATGTTGAAATATACAAGTTTCCGTAAATATGCAAAAATATGCAATTTGAAATTGCGATTTTTGTACTTCTTTAGGTATGTTTCGAATGATTACGAAGAATGAGCTCCATCGGATGCGTAGAAACAAACAATTTCATAAGAATCTGCAAAAATATGCAATTTGAAATTGCGATTTTTGTACTTCTTTAGGCATGTTTCGAATGATTATGAAGAATGAGCTCCATCGGATGCGTAGAAACAAACAATTTCATAAGAATCCGGGCTCTATTAATAACGGTACTAACAAAGACTAACGCTATCAATCCGGAAGGTATACTTTCCATTTAAATGAAAGTAATATCTAAAGGACTAAAGTATGAATTTTTATCTAGAGCTGGCATGAATTACTGAAGAAGCATGGCATTGTTACATCGTCTGTGCAAAAGCAGCTGAAACAGATATTTCAAAGCGCTAAGCTAATAATTGTTCCTCCCCACCACCACGAATGACATTTGCAATTAGGGCTTAGCTAAAGCGCTGATCTTAAGAAAGAAGAATTTCATTCACTATTTTCAGAATACAGAAAAAAACAACATGCAGCACATTCAAGACAGGTTTGTGTGCGGGCAAGAACTCGAGAGTTTCAATTTACAACATTTCCATCCAAGGTACCAGGTAAACCAGGCCATACACGATGTATTACGGCTCTACAGGCGGAATCCGCGAAACATGGTCGACGAATTTTCAAATGTGGTAATACATTCTACCTATTCAATAAAATCTAGCTTCCGATACTTGCCATAATTCTAGGACGTAGCTACGTGCTTTCCAAGATCTCTAAACAAGTTGCCAAAAATCCGGAAGCCTGGATAATGCTTGCCATAATTCTAAGTTTATAAAGGTGCTTTCTCAGACCTGCTTATAAGTTGAGAAAATTCTAGAAGCCTGGAAATCACTTGCCATAATTTGTTAACGTAGCTAGGCGCTTCCAAGATCTGCTCACAAGTTATAAAAATTCCAGAAGCCTGGAAATCGCTTGTAATAATTCTACGACGTAGCTAGGTGCTTTCCAACAAGGCTGGGTATTTATATTTACCCCAATATTTCTTATATTCCAGTGAAAATGGAGTCAACATATTCCAACACTATATTCCCTTCATATCATGCAAAATATCCTATATTCATATTTGTATCCCGGTTCATAGTCGGAATTTATTCGAATACTAGTTTGCATCAAATTTTAAGCAAAAACACAATATCAAAGCTAGCGGTCACGAATCTGGACCAATACACGAAGAGTTGTTCCAAGTCCCCCCCTCTTCAAGATCGACCCAACGTTGCCCTGTCATGACTTGACACCTCATGGGGACTCCTTTCGATGAATTAGAAGGGGAAGCTTCAAGTCCAGGTACATGTGCACACCCATTTATGGGGAGGGGTAAGGTATTCGGGACATACTTTTTTATGTCCCGTAAAGCTTACCACGTCCCTATAGTGATAAGGTAAGGTATACGGGACATACGAAATTCAAAGAATTTAGTGACTTTCAGTTGTTTATTGAATTTTTAAAGAGGTGGGAAGTCTTGATTTAGCTAAGCACAGTTACATTCTCAAAGATGGACCCGGGTATTGTTCATGTCATGACCTCTCCGGGCCTACCAGGCCAAACGGTGGTACTTGTGACCTGGTTCGTAGTGATCTTTCCTTAACTTAGTGAAAAGCCCAATAAAGTCAAACAAAAACACTTATTTAACTTATTTCCCGCATGTAGTGTCCCGATGTTTATTAAACGTAGTCCGACCGGTTAAATACAATTAAACTTGCAGCTAATCCCCTTGAAAACCAAATTAAGATTTAACCTTTAAGCACACTCGCCAACACTATGACTGCACTCTACGAGCTCTTGCAGTAGACTTTTTTTCACAATGGCTGCCATGTACATACTTGTTGTTGCTGTGTGGAGGAGGAAAACCGACCTGCAGGACAATGACTTTTTTTCACAATGGCTGCCATGTACATACTTATTGTTGCTGTGTGGAGGAGGAAAACCGACCTGCAGGACAATCTACTCCAGCGCGGAGCAGTGTCCTCTCCTATGATTGGCTAACTTTGAACTTTCTGTGGTCACATGACCAGTTCCTTCCTCTCCTCCTCTCTCTATCCTTTAGCATTACAGTAAACATAAAGTTTGCTCGCGCAGGAGCAACTACCTTTAGCTTTAAAGTTCATGGAGGACACGACAGTTCAGTTGCTGGAAGAAGGGAAGCTTAATTTTTTCACATTTGCACATGTAGTTGCAAATGATGAAGAGGCAATTAGGGCGGCTGAGGAATTGGGACTGGTGCCTACGAAAGCGTATTGAATCAAATGCAACGCGGAAATGGGAAAGGTAATGAAGTAGGAGTAAGAATATTACACCTGTTCCGCAAGCGATCAAGTAACTAAGCCATGTATTGCAGCAACCAAGGACGATAACCCTGTGAAGTATCGATGGGCTTGTAATAACGCAAAGTGCATCAGAGAAAACGGCAGACAGTATAAGTTCGGCGTCAGTCAGACTTTCTTCGGGAAGATTAAGCTACCGGTACTGACGGTCTTGAAGTTGATGCTACTCTGGTATTTTCGAACTCCCGTCTCTAAAGCATGCGTCCATGCAGAAGTTAGCTTTCCTAAGGGCAACCTTTGTTCGGCGATTCCGTATTCCCAAAATCAGGATGAGAGTGCCAAGGACGATGAAGAGGATGGCATTGATTACAATGACAATGCCGTTGATGACTTGGAGACTTTGATGGCAGAGAAGAACATCAGATCCGTGTACGATACGAGGTTTGGCTGAACCAACGGCCATTATTCCGGAGTAGCGCAGCATTTATACTGCTAGTCCAAGTTGTGTAATGGTTAACAGGGCACACCATAATGTAATAAAGGTTTGATTTGTTTGTTGAAGTACACGGGTGACGGTTGGCATTTCTACCATTATTTCGGCATGGAGTTCCGTTGCGTTAATATTGTGGTCCACATGTCGCCATGTTGTATTGAGGACGGAATGAAGAATGTGTGATACATTGGAGTGAGGCATGTGTAGATCAATTTTGTAGTTGGACAAATTAGTCCATGCTGGAGTAGTGCGCCTTGAAGCGTAACGGATAGTGCCGCATCCTTAAAACATGATGCACGAGACGAGACGGCAGTTTTTCCATTGACTACCAGTACACAATTACAAGGTATGGTTGCTAGCACGGATCCAACGTCCACTTGAGGAATGTAGGTATGTTCGTCATTGCAGTAGATGTGGCTTCCATCCGGCAAATTGGTTAAGGCAAAGACGGTGTCATTAAGCATGGTGACGTAATACTGGTTACGCAGGATATTCTGGCAGTCAATCTTGCAGCTTGAGACAATGTCATCAGGGTTCTGTTCGAACAGGCTAAGTAGACAACGGGTGCCTAGGGCGTAATTGTTGTCATAATCTGGCACGTAGACAAGATTCCGGCTAACAGTGTGGAGCATGTGTGGATAGATAGGAATGAAGTGTTTCCCATTTGCATATACCAGTTCTGGGTGATGAGCAAGTTTACAAATCTTGGTTTACAAATGTCATTGGTTCGTTCATGGTCTGCACAGGTATACGTAGAAGAAATTGAATCTTGTTATTGGTGTACTTACATGTGACGATTTGCTGCCTATAATACAGATGTAGTTGATTCAATGGAATGGTTAATCTCATTTGTTTGGAGACGAGTGATTGTTGTAATTGCTTTAGCGCACTGCGTAGCTCTGCGTGGCTAACTATTACGTGTGGCATGTATCCTTTTTGGCAGGCAGAATGTACTGCGTGGAGATATGTGGCTTGGAATGAAAAATGACCGATGGTTGCTTGGTGACGTAGGATTTGTACGACATCCTGAAAGGCGTTAATCCCTGTACCACCCTGCTTAAGGGCAGTGGCTAGTCCAATTACTGCTGTTTGGACTTGAGTTAGGGCTTCATTGGTGTCTTGAGCAAACGTCTTGACTGTTTCTTGTTCTTGAATCAGGGCCGCATGATCTCTCATAACGGAAGAGCGGAGTTTAACGACTTGATCATTGAGATTTGCTGTAGTGTCGCTGACATCAGCCAAGTCGTCTTGCGTTGCTGCTCCAAAAAAGGAGTGGTAAAGATAACCCATGTATTTACGGGGATCCCAACAGCTCAAGTGTGTGCGTCTCACGACGGCGTCGGTCGGATGGTTTGACTGTTGTCGTCGAAGGATTAGTTTTCCGAGATTTGAGGTTATAACGATATTCACGGTAGGTGATCCATTGGCCGAGCCGGTGAGACTCGTTGACTATTTTGTAGATGTTGTTCAATGGCAAATTCAACGATGAAGAGCGTCCAACTGGGCCATCTCCAAAGTCAGCACTACAGTTGTACAGAGGCAAGTCCGTTTCGGTCCATGATAACGGTGATATTTTGATGTTGATTCTTAATGGAATGGACTTCATGTACGCAAGTTTGTCGGGCAATGGCGTTAGAAGGATTCCTGCAGTAACTGTGTAGTTTAGCTCTGCAGATTCAACGGCGACAAGAAGGAATGATAGTAGAACTGAGACAAATGACGGGGTTCGTCGCGGGCTGCGACGCAATTGATGTTGCGTGACCGGTTCAGTCGGTAATTCTTGTGGAGAATGAGTCATTTCACCCATGCTGTCCACGTAAGGTTTCATGTTGCTTGCATGAACACTTTGTCCTGGTCTATTGTGAAGCCTTAGATTAGCAGATGGCAATGGATCAACGATAAAAATATTAGCACTAGTTTGTTCTTTACGAGTAATTATAAAAGGTCCATACGAACGAAACCGAAACGTAGGGTCTTCAGTAGGGCTCCTTGGGAATTGAATTAACACTTTATCGTTTACCTTAAATTGCACTGGAGAGTGTTTGGAGTCGACTAAGGCTTTGCGTTGTTGGCTTGCTAGTTTTATGTTAAGACAAGCTTCGTCT
>VRMD01001897.1:0-15065 GCA_009872375.1 Sminthurides bifidus | reverse complement strand
CTCTGCCAGCAAGGCAAGGTAATTGCTGTTAGCAGCGAATCATTAGTTACCAACCGAGACGCATTCACTTCCCATCCAAGAATCCATTTGTCACCATGGTTCCGGAAACTATAGCGGTGGTAAAAAAAACATTAGTTGTTTTAAAATTAGCATTTGTGCGTTTTTATTCCATTTTGTTTATCGAAATCACTTTTCACCTTTGAAAAACTTACTAATAATAGCTTAAAATTCACAAGTAGCCTCTGCTGTTAAAGATATTAACACAGTTGTACCAGTCAAAAACTTAATCGATGCTACAATGTCTAAAAAAAAGTTCCTAGTCCCACTAATTATATTTACACATATATGCCTACTACATTCTTACCCTACTCATGATAGTATTTAATGATATTTTCCTTCAAAGCCAGCGAGCTCCGGTTGAGTGATACAGACAAACACAGCGCAACTAATGCCACAAAGCATCCTACAGCTTCTAAATTGTGCGTTTGAACCTCACAAACCGGAAAGCAAGTCTGGTAGTCGAGCTGAACGCTCGCCGTATAACTAGAGTCTACTGGTGAAACAAATAACGACGCGATTAACTTTCCTAATTCTCCACCCCCAACCTTGATTTTGAATCCGCTGCTGGCACTTACTTGAATAGAATCATCTCCGATAGCTTCGGCCAGATTGCAGTAGCAGTAATGGAGCAGGTAGTCAGTGAAATAAAGAAATGTGACAAGAAATGTCATGATAAAGACTTGAATGAAGGAGGCCTTTTTCGAGATAAGCTTCCCTACTTTCTGTTTCAGTTTCCTTAATGTTCCCAAGTTTCCATCATCACGCTTCTTAACCAGTGAGTAACCATTCAGTAGCAGGCGAAGTATCAGAAGGCCAACGGTAATATGCGTCATTATTGATCTGGCTAAGTTAAAGTCTGCAAGCAGTTCTTCTACTTTTTCCATGGTGTTGTTCAGTGAGTTTATAACGTTAGGAGCCTCAACTGACAATTCCGTATCCATGTGGTTCGGGTCAATGGACACGTCCAGGAGATTGCGGATTTTCTTGCTACCTTCCTCCAGCCCGTATTTGGCGCTGACTATTTCAATGGGGGCAACAAGTACTTGACAGTAGTCGCCCTGAACGAAGACGTCACATGTTTTCGACGCTACTTCTACGACTTGGCATACTTCACTCACGCCGTTCTTGATGGTGTTGCCGAGGTTTAAAGTTCCGTCTACCACAGTGTNCGCCGTTCTTGATGGTGTTGCCGAGGTTTAAAGTTCCGTCTACCACAGTGTTGCCTAAGTTTGTAAAAGTGCCGCCCACAGTGTTGCCTACGTTCGTGAAAGTGCCGCTCACTTTGTTACCCACGTCTTTGAATGCATTCCCGATGCCGTCTAGAAACCGTTTCTTACGTCGACCAAATCCTCGCTTGCAGTTGTCTCGGGCAGCCCTCGTGTCCCTGTGGCAGTTATTCCGAGCCTCTTTCATTTTTCCATCACAAGAGTCTCGAGCATTATTCAAAGCTTCTTTTCCCTGTCGAAGCCCCTTTTCCACTGTTAGCAGGGCACTTGCAACCGAGTCAAAGGCTTGTCGAATAGGCTTTGTCTTTTCGTTCCAGACTTCCAGATTATCGACGATAGTATCTGTGACCGACATTTTAAAATCCTGCAACATACCTCCCATGGACTCTGACGTGACTTTTTTCGTGCACTCCAAGCTATCCGGAATGGTTGATGCAGTCGTCCAGAGGCGAAAAACAGGACCTGTCGTCAAAGTTGTTAGAATGAAAGATACGGCCAAGATTCGGAGGATTTTTGACCCAGAGTCAACAAAGGTCAAGTACATAGAAAACCGTGCTAATTTGAAAACGAAGAACGGGATTGTCAGCGCAATAGCAACCCCACAGGCCACAGTCCACAAAATCCAGGAGACCGGAGACACTTTGTAGTAGTTAACGCCGATTCCAAAGACCAGGATCGTGAGAATGAGGAAACATAACGGTATTCTGAGGAGGATGTAAGAGTCGATGAATTTCCCAGCAGAAGTCAGCAGTTTTGGACACTTCCCAGTTGTACTCTTTCGTTTCTGTAATCAAAGGATGCATTGAATTGGAAATGACTGGTTTAAATCAATCAAGTTCTAATTTTCCAATGCATTAATTGTTAAATGGCCAGGATTATTTTAAAGCCTTGTGTATTTTACCATGACCTACACTGGCATACTTAAGCTTAAAGTTTTTACTAGAAATTACAAAAGGAACAAGCAAGTCATGTTACCTGAACGGGTGGTCAAAACGGCGACCCCTCCTACTCGTAAAATTTTCTCAGCATCTGGTTTGCCTAACATCCACAGATTTTCTCCAGGTCCACCAACGCTGTACTCGTTGTTGGACCTGGTACCAGGGGGCTTAGAGCCATACATTCTTCTTTCAATTACTTATTCAATTCTGGAGCTATGTTCGTTATAAAAAGGTAAAAACGCCACCCCGAGATTCAAAGTACGAGTAGCTGTGAAACAATCACAACTATCCTGGAAAGCCCTAAAACGCCCCTTGCATTTGGAATATGAATGTCGGTCCTGCGTCAGAGTGCACCTGTGAAGCTCTGTTCCGAACTGACATTAGTGCTGTTAATAAATACTAGCTTTTAGCCAGTCAAATTTACAGATGCAAAGTAGCATAGATTGATAACTATGAAAGATTAGCCTGGGATGGATTACCTAGCTCCAGATATGCTATATTGCATACTGTACTAAATTGTTTCAGCAGAGGCGTATCTAGCGTATAATTATTGACACTACCGGTGATTGCGGATTGATTACGTGAGTTTATCTTGTGTTTTAAATCCATTTTGAAGTATGTATGTTTGTCTAGCGTTCGTATGTCGCAAGTGTTTCTCTTGATATTTTGATGCATGCAACTATCTAAGGGCGGAAACTGGGTTTAATCTAATCAGCGACCGAAATAATACAAGCGTCATAATCTGGAAAGTCTTTCTGATCTGAAGTCTTTAAACAGAAGTCATCTGATAATTTTCGACAGGATGCTGTCTGACATGATCATGAGAATCATAATGCTGAAATCGGAAGTCTGTCATGACTCATAATCGATGCAACTGGTGCAATTTCAGTGCTTCTGCACCACAGCACAGTTCGGACGGATCAATCGATGCATACATAGCTAAAAATGCTACGAGTTTTGGCATAAATTTTTGTATAATAGATTTGACAGTCAACAGGTTTAGGGGGAACATCAGCATCGCAGGTGGGTTAACTTCCACCAGCTAAAACAATCATGTCAGATACCCTTACTACTCCAGTAATAACCCATCACAGTTACGCATTAACATACCAGGCGTGAGCAAAGAAACTCAAGCTCGTCAAGAGTAAGCTCTACTTGAGGTCTATTTATTAATTTCCTATCTTCGTGAACCCCTACTTCGATACAGTCATCTATAAAATAATGGCTCAATCTTGAAATTTTCAGGGACTTCGCGCATATTCTATAAAATCCTTCCACTTCTGCAGTTTTTTCTAAAAAAAAGTATCAGTCAAAGCTGTAATAAGGTCGACGCTTATTACATGCAGGAAAAAACAAAAACTTGATAAAACGATATGGAACTGAAGCCCTACTGTATCTTCCTGCCTCCACCTGCTTAAACTAGAAGGAAACCATATACCGTTCTGATTAATTCGAATAGTTTAGCCAAGACATGCTTTCCAATAAACAAATAGCTGGCGCCACTATCTGCATTAAAAAACAAATTTAACTCGATAAAACGATATGGAACTGAAGCCCTACTGTATCTTCCTGCCTCCACCTGCTTAAACTAGAAGGAAACCATATACCGTTCTGATTAATTCGAATAGTTTAGCCAAGACATGCATGTCACCAGCTTTCCAATAAACAAATAGCTGGCGCCACTATCTGCATCAGCAGCATCTTAGTCATCCTTCGGATGAACTTATACAGTCAATCAAATGCTACTAGTACACAAAAGTCCATTTATAATTATCGTCCAACAGTGATACTCTAAAAGCTGCTCTTTTGCCGCAGTGACCGTAATCGATTTTATCAATAAAAAGGTTGGAGCCTCGGCCTGATGGTGTAAACAGCGGCGAGAGTGACAATTATAGCTTGGTTTACTAATCTTGATTCCCGCCTACTTTATTAGCAGCTAATTTGATTTAACCATTTTTACAATGGACACTGTTGTGGCACTCTAACCTCACAGAACTGGGTTATGGATTTATGCAAAGTTTTCAAAAATGGTTAAGAAAACCTCTATCCATGGTAGTGGAAGTCACATATCCCCAGTGCTACATGAATTGGTCATGGCATATTGTTTACAGATAAAGAATTTCACTGTTGCAAGATTTTTTGAATTATGCTACTCGAAAGCCAGAGGACGCAACTATCGCCGCTTTCTCTGCCCGCCCTAAAACGTTGAATAGGCTTTGATTTTGAAGGCAAACGATTATGAACCCTGCATATAAACATATATATTGGGAACGCGGCGAGAATCATAAGAAGAATAAATTCTAAGTCCAACTCAATGGCGTTTATGTTTAGGATATAAGGCGGCGGGATGTAGCTCATCGCCGGCGGCGGATCGAATCTTTTGCGATCATAAATTTTTAATTGAGCAAAACAATTGGCGTACGGTTTGTCGTGCGATATTGTTAGATTTCAAAATCAAATATCAGATGTGATATAAAATTAAACTTCTATCGCAGAATTTTAGAATTCTCGTAAAAGTCACAATCAGTTTTTTTGCTCATTGCAGCAGTGATATTGTTCAAAGGCATGAATATCAGCAAATTGTTTGTTCTTCGTTACCAATATTGTTCATTTTAATGAGGTTTTAAAGTGCTAGTACGTACTCGTTTAACCTTTCACAGTGATTCCTGGCCAAATCTTTATGCGTAAGTCTGAACTAACATCAGTTTTATCGTTACAGCCATAAATTGTTCACAGTGGCACGAGTCAACTTTATGAGGCTATAATATTGTGATCAAAGCCTTTAGCTGATGTTTAAATTTTTATTTTTTCTACAATGCGGAAAGGGTGATTTTCTAACTATATATTTCATTCGCATATCTCTGCCTTTTTTTCAATGTGAGACTAGCATGAATGGAGAAAGTGCAGAACACGGTTCTGATTGATTCGCAAGCTAACGTTTTGCTCCAAGAAGTTATTACGATAAGAAGCTTATAATAATTGCAGTTAAAATACATGAACTTTCCAAATTGTTGGAACCTGATGATTTGCAAGTTGAACAAGTTAACATTGTTCGCTGATTCCTTTTTTCAGTCGAATCTGTATTACGCTTGGTGGAAGTAACTTTATACCTGGTTAAGATTTCTCTCAAAAAATGTCATCCGACTCAGAGGACGATTGTTATGGGCCAGCCTTGCCCCCGCATCTAATGCAAAAGAAATTGGAAGAAGAGAAGACCAGCACCATTGAGAACAGGTAAGTAAAATAAAATGTCTAGATTTGAACCCTGTAGTTAATGTCAAAGTGAGTGGTCACCATTTCACCATCAGCTCTAACAACAGTGACGAGTGAGATTAAGGAAGACATGTCGGTTGCTTGAACGTCTGTAGTTTGATACGTCCACGTACGGCGAAGAGTGAAACGCTAAAACTTGGATATTTAATATATTTGGTAGTGATAGTTACTGCTCTGGGCTTTGATTGTGTTGAATATGCTTTCCTGTGCAAAACTGCTCATAGGATGAGCTGTTTGCGAACCAAGGTTTGCACAGAGAGGTAGGCCTTCATGTTGGTTGCCACGTAATGTAATCCTTAGAAATTATATGTGTGAAAACTTGGCGAATTTTAGTGAGAAGGAAAGGTAACCTAAGGTTCAAATGATAGTAAGAGTAGTTTTGTTGCAATTATTGATAAGGTTCGCCTGAACTGCCTCAGGGCTGCATATTGTAAAACCGGTTTTGCCACTTACGACCTACCATCATTTCCACTACTTGCATCTGTCTTATACGGTCTGTCGTAGAAACGTGTGTCACGTATAAGCAGGCAATAATCTTCTTACATGGAATTTGGTTTTGGTATGATCCGCACTCTGATGGTTATGATAAGACGTCGGTTCGCCTATGTGCAGGATACATTGGCTCTGTGGTGTAAAATTTAGCGTGCAGTCGAGAAGCTTTACATGGTTTGCAAAAATACTGTGTTTCTGTGTTAGTCAGGTGTGTTTCGTATTCCTAACGGGATCCTTGCACGTATAAACTCGCTCGTACATAATTTATTTCTTAAGAATGAATTAGCTGTGATGAATGGATGTAACAAGTGTGTGTCTGAATCTTGTTCATGATCATGCATCGCGCAGGTTAGCAAAGGATAAAGGGCTCACATTCGTGATAGGTTGTTCGTATGGATGTGCTTGTCTGCATTAAAGTAATTGCTTTAATTGGCCAACCAACAAGTTAGATTAAATGAATATACCGTGTTTTTCTTCTTCTGTTCCTTCTTTCTCTCTCTCTCTAACACTCACTAACTCTTCATTTCTCTTTCAATCCTGCAAAATGCATGAAACGAAATGAAAAGTAATCTGTATTTGTAGGTCAACTGCGGTGATTGGCCCTAGTCTACCGCCAGGTTTCAACAAATCTTCAAGTGTTGCAATCCCTCAACGCAATGAACAAGTGGACGTGCAAGCTGACCTGTGTTCAGCCGCTGCTAAACGAACAACAGCAGCTCCTCGTGACCCGTTTGCACCTGAGCGACCTTATGGGGAAGACTTGCACGAAGAATACGACGGAGAAAAATATAAATCTTTTCCTCAAGATGAGGAAGTGGAAGACGATGATGACGACGACGATGATGATATCATAGGTCCATACCCACCTGATCACCCAAAAGCACAAGCCAGGAGTGTAAGAGCTGACTTAAGTGCAAATCGTGTAGGCGATGGAGAGAAGCTTAAGCGTGAAGAATGGATGTTAATCCCTCCAAAGAACAAGCCCATCTCGAATTTAGTGTCAAGAAAGTTTTTACCACGTTCTCTCGAAACCAGTAATGAAGATGAAGGGACTAATGAAAAACAAGATTTGAAAGAAGAATTTCAAGCTAGGCTCATTGAAAAGCGAGATGAACTCATGTCTAATTTGCAAAGTGAGAGTGGTTCTGCTGAAAGTTTGCTCGAAGTTCATCGGAAAAATTTAAAGAAGAGGAAGCTAGAAGAAGCCAAGCAAGAACCAAGTGCAAGGGCAAATCCGTTCACGGATCGCAAACCCTTTGATCGAGAGACGGACTTAAAAGTTTTCAAATTGGACGCTGATGACAAAAACAAATTTATAAATCGTGCCAACGCAGAGCTGAAGGGTAGATTTTCTCATGGTTCCAAAGCGGGTAAATACCTGTGAGGAAAATTGCGACCGGCGAGAGCTGTGTGCTAGCAGTTTTGCTTATGTATGCTACAGGTAACAACATCAGTCAACTGTATGAACGAGACATGACGCAGACATGGCAGCAAGAAGATGCAGCCATCAAATGGTTAAGCATAGTCTCCAGATTCAACTAATTGCGTCTATTTTATTACTGCGTAATCAGGAATGCCTTGAAATGGTTTGAGAGCTAGTTTTTGTTTATACAGGTGAGAATATTTACTTCGTTTAATTTAAAATGGAGAATTGCAGTGCTCAGTTGCTTACTACGAATTGTTTATTCATTGTTTCTGTGAACGGTGCCACACAAATTACATTTGGCCACAGCCTTTTTCTAGACAGTCGAGCAATGTCGTTGAATTCTCGGCTGACCACTTGTTCCTTGACTTGATCGGTCAATGTAGTTATCCTTAAGGTTGTTGCTGAGTTTGGCTAAGTAGAGAGTAGTAGGATAATGATAGCTGACTCAGGTTAAAAGACCTCGAATCCTTTTGCAGTTTCTGTATGCACTCACAAGGAACACTTGGAGGGATGAACGGTCGAAAATGATAGTTGTAGCACTGTACCAATTCCAAGCATCCAAACTGAGAGTTGTGTCTAAGTGATTTTGTCTTGACGTTGATCAAGGAACAAGTGTTTGTGGATGCAATCAAGGCAAGAATTATGTTGAAGAGTAGTTACCCTATCGCCTAACCTCGGTTAATTATTCTTAAGCATCATCTGCGAAAGCGGTAGGCATGAAAGCACCAGCTCTTAATTATCCGGTCCTAACAGCCGTTAGGTGATGCTGCTTGCGCAAACGATACTGAATCAACTTCCTTCAAGGGTTGGGCACTGGGCAAGGGTTGAAGGCTGTTTAGTTTAAATAGGATGTTGTACGATAGACCGAGAAGAAGAATGAGACTGCTTCAAAGAAGAGTGAGACGCAAATTAATGCATGATAGCTAGGAGAAACAAAAGTAAAATTCTTTTTTGAATATTAATATATTATACTGTAGAGCAGAATGAATCATGTTATAAGTATGAAAACGAAATCCCACTTACAAAAGTACAATTTACTGAAAGTACAGTGTCCACCAAGACTAATATGTAAAGAGCAGTGTACAATAAGCAAAAACTGAGCTGTTAAGCATAATATTAAGCGTCGTAAGTATGCGAATATGTTGACAAAACTTTCAATGTAAACCTGCCCTGAACAAGTAAAACGAGTCAAGTCTTAAAAATAATATGGTCAAAGTAAAAGTCACGTTACAACTTTGCGAGCAAACTGGTATTTTCCGTCAAATACTGTGACCCACTTATTGAATAATCTCTTGCCTCGCTTGGCCTCCCCCCAACCTGGCTCCATACGCCATCCGACATAAAACTACTGACATGAGTATGGTAGTCTGGTTACTGTTATTTTACCATCGGTGCGCAGTTATTTTATCGAGAAAAAGATGAGTGTCTTGTACGTGCGCTCCGCAACGTTACTAATATCATGAACATCATCCTCGAAATCGTTTTTATTGCAATTACTTGCAAACAACCTGTTTGCGCGCCAATCCAAGGCAGCCTTCCTAATGCTCCCTGTGTGTTGCTAAACCTGATGCCACATAGCCATATCTTTTCGCAGCGACACTTTCGATCGCCTTTATTTGCATTTTCATTTAAAAAGTTCCCCTCTAACTGCCGTTAAATAGTGGCCAATAAAAATTCGGCTGACACATTAAATTCAGAGGTGATGGCTCGTATAAATAAAAAAGATGAGGGTATTCGACGTTTTCAAAATGCCGTTCTGTTACCAAATGCGGTAACAAAAACGCTAAATAATGTGGGTTTGGCGAGGAGTGCAGCGCATTTTCTATGTAACCTGTAGTTCGGAAAGGGCACTTTTTGCCATCGTGCTGCTAAAGCCTTTTGTGAAATTACCGTTGTTGAGAAAGAGATGAATCTTCCCCCTGTCACAAATTCAGCCAAAACGCGCCTTAAGGGTAGCTAAGGTTATTTGTTTCAAGTGAAATGAGAAGTGGTCAGGGCACTCATGCTGTTTAAAGTGCATAACCTCAGAGCAGAATGAAATACTAGTTGCGAACAAGTAAAAGTGTACCTACCAGTTCGTCTAGGCAAACTGACAAAGCAAGGAAACTATTCATCCGTGATGCCTTATAGGGCTTACCGAGCCCCGTTTGGTTAGTATGAGCAAACGTTAGTTAGTCCCTGCTTGGCCACTGCATCAGGTTAATCCGACTACAGTACGGCGTAGTGCGATGATGCACATAACAATTTGGCATATGGCGAAAAGATTTAAGCTGTAAACGTTTTTGATATTCATGCATCTTCAGGTTACAGGTATGACAGGGTATCTTTGTGTTTCCTTGAGTTGAGTGAAGTGGCTGGGGCAGTCGGTTGATTCAGCCAGCATCCATGCACATGTGCTCGTATGTCTGGGTTTTAAAGATGAGAATGAAATTGACTTGAAATGCGTACGGATTGGATGCAATTCCAACGTGCGAGACACGGCTTGCAGTATGACTCGTTACCAAAAACTAGTTTGACCAAAACACTCCTCAGAAGGGAGAAGACAATAACAACGACGGTGGCTATCACCATCGTGAAACAAGGAGAAGAAGACCAAGACATCGACCGAGAAGACCAAGTGGAAGAGAAAGTCTTGGAAATGAATAATTTTTTCTCAAGTAACTTACTAGTCTAACCATCAATTGAAGTTTAACGCTCAATACGTGAACATGGATTTGCTATTAAATCGCTTCGTCTCGTCCAACAGCGATAAAATCAATAACAAGAAGATAGAACGCCGGAAACCTAACTGGACAGAATGTGAAAACGTTTTTCTCCTGGATCAGTTCTCCATACACCGTGACATATTAACGTGCAAGGCGACGGACGCATCAACAAACTTGAAGAAGCAGGAAATCTGGAGACTCATTTGCCAAAATTTGAACAAGCACAACACGCTTGTAAGACGAACTCCGGCGGAAGTGCGGCGAAAATGGAAAAATCTTGTGACAGCAGCCAAGAAGGAAGTTTGGGAAATGCGCCACCAAGTTCACGTCAACGGTGTGAATAAGAAAATTTCGGAATTAAGTCAACGTGTGCTTCAGCTTCATTCCAACATGGACTGGAAATTGAACGGCCAGGGAGGACCGAACTCGGGCGGCCATCTTGCAAACGCCCTTACACAACATCAGCTCAGTAACGATTCTTACGAACAGTCTCACTTTCTGCCAATTATTACCATGGAAAGTCCCCCCAGTCCGTCTTCCACATCGGATGATTGTTACTCGAACAACAACAATAATAATTACTACTACGAAGGCATTGACCTCCGAGTGAACCGTGCCAATACTGAAGAACGCATGAATACTTCCGAATCCACCGAAGTCATTGATACGAGGAAGCCCACTTCCGACGCAGAGCTTATGAGAACAAAATTAGAGCTTCAAATTGACGTCCTCCGACTTCGTAAACGCAAGCTGATGTACGAGCTAAGGAGCAGCAATCGATTTCGTGCTTATGTGCGCAGATTCAGACGGTCGCTGTGAAATTATTTGGCTTCGGACACACTTCGAGCAGAAGTTCATTCCCCGACTTTGTGATTGGTGAATGCCCGTGATGATGTATTAAACTGAGTAGTGTGGTGAAAGTTTGAGCAGATCCAAGTAACTTATACTCGTTTTGATCCGGTAGAATCAGAAAGTGGCGAATGAGACTTCCTCCGTGCTTCATTTGACTATCAGACATTATCACTATGTTGTTGTTGTTCAGGTCGGAGCAAGCATTGCAACTGGAACATGCATCTCCGCCGCCATTAGTGCCGCAACCGCCTATGTGGTTGTGATGACCGTTGCTCCCGTTCAAAGCTGCCATATGAAAACCTCCCCCGCCACTGGCTACTCCTCCAGTATTACTTCCGGCTCCGCCACTCCGAACTGATAAAGTGAAACACGAACTTGACTTTTCCGAAAATCGCACCAGGAAATGCCCAGGTGTTGTGTCGCTCAATAGCATTTCAGACTCTCTTCTTGTGATTTTACCTGCAAAGGAAATATACATATTATTTTTAATCGCTTTCTATCATTATTTATTTTCTTTCGTGATAAATTCTTCATACTAAATCTGATTTTACAAGAACCTGCTATCCGCCATTAGCTCATTTAAGCTCATACTGTAACGTAAGAATACGTTTCTGACTATTTACAAGTCTATAATTTATTCCAGTCCCTTGTATCTCTGTTAAGTCTATATTAATCTTCTTCTTTTCCTCTTCACTTTCTTCTTTCCTAGTTGCTCTTTGGCTGAGTCTTAAGAAAACTTGATACTCTAATTCTTGCCAACTTTCTCTTCGCTAGTGCAGGTGTCAGGTTGCAGGACATCAATCAACCTTGCATTACTTGATGCATTCAGTTTGAAATTCTCTCGCTGCCTCTCTTCCCAAGTGCTACCTTAACCTCAGTGCATGTGCTCGCTGGACTCAAGCTCAAATTAACAACAGTTATGTTACCAAAGAACCATGGTTGGAATTTGCCATCTTGAAGATACACTCCTGCTCGCATAAGATCATTTTCTTGTTTGATTCGAACTGGAGCCTGGACACGCCATCCTCTGCTGATCTCGTCTGCCTTGGTCTTGGTCAACTTCTCAAATTGATTGCGTAGTTCAAGAAAGCGGGATGAGTCCATGGAGGAAGCTCCTCGCGAATGCATGGGATTTGCATACGTGCCCATCCGTATTCCTCCGCCAAATCCAGTTGTTAATGAGGTGGATTCTTGCATTATGAATCCAGTGTCCTTGCACCATTCTACGCCAGTGCTGCGAGATGCAATTGAGCTATTATATTTTTGTAATATTCCTGACTTCTTCTCCTGCTTTAACGTAATATAATGCGCTTATTTGTTATACTGGCATAAATGCCGACCTACAATTTGCATGTCCTTACGAAAGAGATTGCAAATTCTAGCTCTCATTTTATAGAGAAGATGCTTATACTAGGACAATAATATCATAATTTAGTAACTTGCGGAGCTTTTTGAGGCCGCTAAGAAGTTGAAACTAGAAGCCCTTATTTTTAATACCTTTTTTCGATGTATCTTATAGTATCTTTTAGCAATGTGTAAATGTCTTTAGTCTGTAGCTCAGCGATGAACCACATATGGTTGAATATTTGGGGAATCATGGCTTTGTTAAAGTTGTTGGCCTCGGTAATCCTTCAAAATTACTTGGTTCTTAAACGTTAGCGCTTTCCAGCTTCATTTGATGAATGAGTTAATATATTTTTATTTGCTTCTTGTCCTGCAAGCCCTTTAATAGATATAACGCGTAAGCCATATGATCGTAAAAGCCATAAAAAGATGCCAAGAAACACGACAGATTTGTAACTTTTTAGTATAAAAACAAGTAACAAAAAAATTGAACCAGAATGATATTATTAATAAAAGCTTTCCTTGACTTTTGTTCTACCTTGCTCATAAGGTTCTTACTTTTAATTAAAAATTTCTCCTAATCGTCTGAAATTGAGACTCCACACAACAAATTATGCTTACCTGCACTCAGATCCATGACTTTCACCCAATACGTGAGCTACAACTTCTCCGTTTTTGTCCAGTTGGAAGGAAACACGACGCGACACTCGCTCTTTGGACATTTCGTCACTGCTACTTCCCCGCCTGGTTTTAACGCACCGAAAAATCTCCATTTCCTGCTGCTCACTTCTGGAGCTCATTTTGCCAATGATGACTTGTCCGTTATAGTTATGGCAGGTATGGCAGAGCCAAATGAGACACTCAAGCACCACCGATGCTTTTGCTTTTGCGTTATATTCGTGTATACATTCGTGTGAGCAGGTGGTCTTGAAAAGTGACGGAGTTGAATCGCGTTTTAAGAGATGTTGAAATCGACTGTTTTCTGTTTTATTTTTGTGTTTTTCTTTCAATGCACTCTTCATCATTTTCAAGCCAGGAACATCTCTTGCGTACTCATCTCAGCACATATTTAACCACTGAGGAGTGCGTCAGTCATACTTGAGATAATCCTATGTGATAAGTGGATAACACAGATGCTCTCTCATTATGAAAATGATGGTAGGCCCTCATATGACCTTAAAATAATCAGTTGAGCCCTCCGTTACATTGGCGAAAAAGCTTGCTTCTGTCTGTGCGTCGAATCCTTTAATTACGGCATCAAACAGAGCGTGGTCTCACAAGTTTGTCGAGTAACTTTCTCCGAATCATTCCAATTCTCAAGTTTAATACCCATCATAAAGTCACTTAGCATGAGCCAAACGTTCTTAGAGCGTGTCATCTTCCACATTGCTTAGGCCATCACACGCTCAACGAGGGGCTGGGCATTGACGCTTGCAGCGCAGCGCATCAAGTCTTTTAATCGTAGCCCTCGCTTTGTGCAGTGAAACGTTTCACCCTCTTGGTCACATCTGCGGGGGTAGTTTTCCCTTTCACTTGAGATGAGATGAATCTCACTCCAAACCGCCCGCCTGAATCACTAAATCCTGCGCAATTCTTGACAGCGTACTTTTAAGGCGCGAAATCAGCTTTTGAGTTGCTGATTTCGGCTAACATGAAATACCGCGAGATCTTCTCTTAATATACGTGGCACACATGAAAAGTGCACATAAGTTTACAGCATCGATCATAAAAGACACGTCAGGATAACGACAGATTGAATAGTGATTTCGTGAAGTAACGTTGTAGAATAAAAAATCAGAGAATTCTTTTAGTATTCAATTTGTAGGAGATTATCAGGCAGCTCTTTTCTTAAATATTTTATTATACTATATCTACTAATTATCACCGCAGAAAAGACGAAGTCTGGTTTGGGAGCGGAACACCGGTAGTGGGGACTTGTTAGTTTTACTTACCGGTGTGGCCATACCATCAGTGAGTTTTGAATGCGCTTAAAATATCAACATTTTCAGCCACTATTTTCTATTTGCACCTTCAATTTGTGGAACTCTTACTTCAGTTAGAGGAAGCACCTTATTACTGCCAGGAAAATGTTTGACTTCGAAGCGGCATTTGATGACTTGAAGCGGATGAACAAACGACAGGTGAGAATTTTTATAGCAAATAATTCTGTGAGGGAGCCGTATTATTTTGATTCTTTAGTCTTTAGCAATAAGCGAATGTAACCTCAATTTTTTTAAGTTTGAATAGTGAAGTTTTTCTCCTTCCTTTTCTGTCGTCTTCTGTCAAAAACAATAGCTAATAGCAGTTGCATCAGCGTATGTATCAAGTTGTGGAAACCGCTTTTTTGTTATAGTATCCCAGTGTAAAATTTTTATCACTACATCGAATTTTGCTCCTTGTTCTGTTTTAGTTCCTCTACCAAGTGCTGTCGTTTGGTATGATCGTCAGTTCAGCTCTCATGATATGGAAGGGTCTGATGGTAGTGACTGGGTCTGAATCCCCGATTGTTGTCGTACTGAGGTAAAAGATATACAGTTACGATGCCCGCATCATTTAAAATACTAGAGTCTCTCTTAAGTTCTAACTCCGATTTTCTCAAGTGTCGGATGTAATTTGAACATGCGTTAAAATTTTTGCAGTGGTAGCATGGAACCAGCATTTCACCGTGGAGACTTGTTATTTTTAACTAACTATGAGCAAGATCCTATTCGTGTCGGAGAAATTGTAGTTTTCAAAGTCGAAGGACGAG